>RJWT010003014.1:0-38111 GCA_004365215.1 Cuniculus paca
AAGTGAGACGGATCTAAGGTGGGGAAAACATGGGAACTCGCAAGGTGGGTGTAAGGTGGGAAAGAACTATGGTCAACCAATAAGATTAATTGCTCAGGTGAAATTTATTAAATCGTGGACAAATGGGGAAGTCACACAGCAAGTAGGCATATACACAGAGCAGTGACTCTTCCCATAGGGGGTTGCCATGGTGACTCCTGGCTTCCTTGGGGTGATAAAGACTTATTTAGAATATCAGTCCTTAGGATGTGGGTGTATTTGCTTGATCTTTTGTCTTGAGCCATGGCCCACAGCAGGAGGTGTCTGTCTCCCCCACAATTGCAAGGTATCTGGCCTTCTGCACTGGCTCCCTCAAGGACCTAGCCCTGTCTGACTGCCTATAACATTTCTATCTAACTCAGTTGCCTATAACACTACTAGATATAAATGTTAGTATATACACAGAAGAAAGCCTGAAAGAGAAAAATCAAACAGACAAATTGGACATAGTATGTTTTCTAAAAGCTATTATTGGTATAGCAATATTAACCAAAAGCACACAACAGAAATAATCAAGGCTGAGGTTCAGTATTGGTGATCAGGGGATAGAAAATTGCTAATTTAACGAGCTCCAAAACAACAAACCTTCCAGACAAGTTTTGGTAGAGAAAATATGTAAATACCAATGCAAAATAGGGAGAAAAGAGAGGAATCAAGAGACCCAAAATTACTATCAAAAATTCCTTTAAAAACTGTTTAGGATATATAGTCTGAATTTATAGAAGATAAGACCTGAACAGTTTTTTTAAAAATCCACAGAGGGACCATTCCAGTGATTGGATGGAAGGACAGTCATGATATAAATGCACATGTTATGCTGCAGGCTACACTTTTGAACTTGAGGCTAATTCCCTGTTTACCTTAATAGGTCCATTCTCTCTTTATTGGTTTTTCTACTTGTTTCTCTTCTTTACAACAAGACAGAATGTTCTTGAAACTTGTTCCCCTGCCTCCCAAGCAACATATAGTTTCACCTGAAGTTTCTAAGGGATTTATTGCTAAAATTTTTAGAGTGTAACAAAATAATAAATGCTATCGATTTTTATTGTTATAATAAACTGCTTCTACCCTTACAGTAGTATTGCTGCATGAATTAATACATCTCTCTTTGATACTGATTGGGAACTCAGTTGCTAAATACCAACGTGTCCACCTTTTTATTGCCAGTCAAGTTTCTAAATTCCCCTTGCAAGCATTTTTTCTCTACTTTTAGCTTCTTTGGTTTGAGTTACAATATTGACACCAACGAGGAGCATAGCTTAGAGATAGACTCATTACATTTCAAAGGAAGATCTGTCTTTTCCATCTCAGTCTATTCTCATTTCACTCAAAGCCATTTCCTAACTAAGGTTATTGAAGTTGAGAAAAGTACAGTGAATCACCAAAGCAAATGTGGAGGTTTTAGAGAATCAAAGCAAGGAGTTGGGCACAGAAGTGACCCTGGATGTCAGCTAACAGCAGTGATGAGTTTAAGTGGGTGATGTTCGGGTCAAAAGAAATATTGCTGAGGAGCAGTAGTAGAGGCAGTCATCCTTCATTTGGCAGAGAAGGAACCCCGCCCCACAACTGGAGAGGAAAAACAATGCCCTCAAATGATAAGGTTTTGAGAAAGGTGATACCAAAAAGTGGGAATTGCATGTATCCATCCGAGATTTTATTTGTTAAACACATTAATCAACTCTGGTTAATGTACATAGAAAAAGAATTCATTAAAAGATAATTAGTGGCTCACACAATTTCCAGCAGGGCTAAAGAACCTGACTCAAGCCACACTGCCAGAAACAAAGTTTTCAGTCTCACTGCACTGAACATTGTTAAGAAAACAACAGTGTTGCAGCTGCTGCATGTTTTATTTGGCTCACACTACTAACAGCAAGCATTCTGAACATCAGGGCTGGAACTGCCATGGATATCACCAGGGACAATCACAAGGATCCTGCCTACTCCTGGAACACTGCTGCTGCCTCTCAGAGTGCTGAGGGGCTAAGGGAGGCTAATTCCTTGCTGGTGGGCCAGAACTTGCCCCACCAAATGGGTCCCTTGGGATCACTGCTTTCATGTTTCTCTACGTTCCAAGTCAAAGGCCAGTACAGATGTGTCTAATTGGTGGAGCCCACATCCTGAATTTAAAATTGGCCAAGAAAGCACCATTCAGCCTTTTGAGCTTCTATACTGGACGTTGGTCAAAAAGTTAAAAAAAAAAATCATCTGTAGCAGAAGTCAAAAAGAGAGACAGTTTGTCTACTTTAGTAAAGGAGTTCTGTAGGGTTGAGTGAGAGGCACCCAATTCCACTAAGCAGATCCACCAAGCCCTAAAATAGGTGTGGGGTTAAGCTAGATACAGGACAAGGGTGTTAGGGTATTTCAGCACAGTAGAGAAGCAGGAGATATCCAAGGGAGAAATTTATTGGGGGCTGAGGACGCAGAGAGGAATGCCCAGCTGGTGTGGCTGAGCTATTTCCTCTGCCAGGTATGGAGGAGGCGGGGTCATATGATCCCTGACTGGAAGGAAACGGGGCTTGGGGCGAGCACTGATGACGTGTAACAGACTGGTAGGACTTTCAGCACACGTAGGAGGAAGTTGTAATCAGGGTTGAAGGGGATGGAGGGGCTAGTGGTCAGGCTATACCATTGCCATAATGCCCAGTGATTTATATTAGGACAGAAACCTTTCAAAGAGAAATAAAGAAGGATGAGATTTTTTCCTAAGAATGTTTATTAAAGAATTTTTTTTCTGATAAATGAAAATATCAAAAAATTCAAAGAGGTAAATAAAAATACTCCATAATCCTACAAACTCATTATAGGTTATTAACACTTAAACTATTTCCTACATCTTTTTCTACTTCCAGTCTACACAATATGTTTTATAGATTAGATTCTTATGACTACTTAAATTTCGTTCTTTAGATGCATCCTAATTTTTGGCATATTTCACACACTTGTCCCACAGTATTCATGTAGGATGGGGTCCAGGAGCCCCTGTGGAACCAAAATCTGAGGATGTTCAAGTCCTTCATACAAAATGGCATAGTACTGTCATATAAACTATGCATTTTCTCTTGTATACTTTGAATCACCTCTAGATTACTTATATTACCCAACATATTGCAAACCCTATGTAAATTGCTATAATACTATGTTGCTTAGGCAATAATGACAAGAAGGAAGGTCTGTGTATCTTTAATACAGACTCAATTTTTAATGTTATTAATCCACAGCTGGATCAATCTGTGAATGCAGAATCCACAGATACAGGGGTCAGCTATATTTTTCCTTAAATTCCTAGAAGTCAAATAATAAAGTTAAAAACGTAAATATTGACACATTATCTTGTTGCTGCAAAAGGATTGTGCATTTCCAAACTTCAATATTGAAATGTTTTGTTTCTCTGAATTTTCACTAATACTATGTATAATGAAATTTTAAAATCTTAATAGGTAAAAAATTATCCCATTTTTATTTTGTATTGACTTCATCCTAAGGTTTTGTCTTTTTCCATGTATACATCTAAACTGCCATTTGTTTTTTCCCATTTTTTTCTTTCGAAAATGCATTTCTTTTTTCATTGATTTGTAAGAGTGCATTGTAAGGATACAAATCATTTTGTCAAGCAGGTTTAAAATGCTTTTTAAAGTTTCCATTATTTTGCAAGTTGTTCACACATATAGAAATTCTAAGATGTTTACGTAGGCAAATCAATCTTTTTCTTTATGCTGTCTACCTATAGATTAGTGTAGCATCACCTGAAGGTAAATCTTTTTAAAGAACACTATGAGTTTGAATCACAGAAATACGGGGAACATACTGCCTTGCCCTTCAGTCTTCACTCTCTCAGGCAATGATCCAGGCTTCCAGTTGCTTAGGGGAAAAAACAAACAAACAAACAAAAAAAAAACTAGTGTCAAAAGTGATGTCTTTCCCATACCCCTAGCCCTAAGATGTACCTTGAAAACATGTATCCATAATATGAACACTTATCTATACTCTATGCACTATCACTGTTATTTCCAAAGATTCTTGCTCTGCAGACTTTTTATTTATCTTCTTCCCTGTTCCTTGCAATTTGTTATCAACACAGCAACCAAGGTAATCTTTTGAAATGAAAATCAAGTGAGGCTAGGTGGCACAAGCCTGTCATTCCAGCTACTCAGGAGGTTAAGCAGGAGGATTGTAAGTTCAAGGCTAGCCTGAGCAACTTCAAATTACCCTACTTTTCTGCTCAAACTGCAATGTGTGCCAATCCCATTCAGGGAAAAAGCCACAGTCACTGCACTGAACTACGGGATCTGAAGGATCTGAGATCAGCTCCTCCCTTCCTGATCCCTAGAACTGGTCTCCACCATTCTCTCTTCTACACCCTATGCCAACCATACTGGCCCCATCCGATTCCCAACCACACTAAGAACTTTCCTGCTTCGAGATCTTTGCATAGTTTGTTTCCACTCCCCTAACATCCAAACACCCCCACTCCCTATTCCAACCAAGATCTCTGTTCAAACACCTTCTTCTGCCAGATGTGGTGATGCGCGTGTAGTCCCAGCTACTCAGGAAGCTGAGGTAGGAGGATCACTTGAGTCCAAGAGTTCTGAGCTGCAGTGCGCTATGCTGACCTGTTGTCCACACTAAATTCAACATTAGCAGCAAAGCTGTGAAAACTAGTGAGGATTCAAGGTGCTTTATTTATTTATTTATTCTTTTTGGGGGGGTACCGGGGATCGAACTCACGACCTCACGCTTGCCAGGCAGGAACTTATGTCACTGAGCTAAATCTCTGGCCCAAGGTGCCTACTTTAATACTGACTGACTGATTGAACAAATGAATGAATGGGAAGAGGAAGACAGGTAAAAAGGAAGGAAGGAAGGAAGGAAGGAAGGAAGGAAGGAAGGAAGGAAGGAAGGAAGGAAGTGCTTGAAATATATATAATTTTCATAGTGGAATCTGTCATGCTAATGAAAGGTGGGTGTGTGAAATGTCAGCCTGACAGAGGGTGCCAGTCTGTACTTTCTTGATCAGTGTGACCACACAGCTTCCCTCTACATCTCTCTTACAAAATGAGTTGCACTTGACTAATATTGAGTTGGACCACTGAATATTTCTGCTGAGAATAGAACTGGATGAGCCAACCAACACAGCCTGACATGAGCACTTCTGTTCAAAATCTCAGCCACACGACTATCAATTAGAGATCCATTTCAACTGAGGACAAAGTGAGCCACATTCCCTTTTTCCAACTACAGCCCTTTCCCCAAATTCCAACATACCTCCTTAAAATATATCAGATTATTTAGCTAGGAACCAGCAAATGTAATTTGCAAGATGTTCCAGAAGAAGTTAGCTATGCACTCCACCCTCACCCTAATTCTCAATAAGTTTCTCCTTTAGAATTATAATTCTTCAAATAACAACACCCTACAGACTCTGATTCACAGAACTTTATATGAGCCTTGAGCATCTACTATTTTAAAAGCTTCCCAGGCCACTCCGGGTCAAAGCCAGGGTCAGGAACCTGGGCTGAGTCTTCCAACTACTCCTGCAGAGGATGAATTATTCCAATCAGAGTTTTCTCCCCTCTTCACACTAAGCAAGGATACCAAAGGAAAGGATTTCCCTTCGGTTTTTAATTATACAAACTTTAGTTAGATAGGAAACTTGAAGAATGAATACTGTAAACATACACACACTTTCCTACTAGACTAGGTAATTGCTAAAACTGTGTATGTCACTAGATTTGCTTTATGTACACATATATGTGCACACATATGCATACCATACATACATATATATCATGTGAAATAAGTTGTGCACGGATAGATGCTTCACTCCTAAATACGTCAGCATGACTCTCGTAAAACTAAGAACTTCCTATATGATAACAATACCAGCATCATACTATACCTGTCCAGCTATCAATTAGAGATCCATTTCAACTGAGGACAAAGTGAGCCACATTCCCTTTTCCCAACTACAACCCTTTCCCCAAATCAAGGGATTTGCTCCAGTCAAGAGGCAGAAAGCATACAGTTACTTAATGGGGGAAATTTAATGCAAAAAATTATAAACATACAACAGGAGAGCAACTGTGACCATGTAAAGAGAACTCTAATGAGTACACTAGAGCAGAGGGGAAGTCTCCAGGGAAAGACCATCTTGGAAAAAGGGTTCAAACACAGCTGGCATCCAAACTCATAGAGAAGATATGGTTGCAACCAATGGATAGTGAAGAAATTTCCAGCAATTCCCAGACCTAGTCTAGTATGTAGTCAGCTAATAAGCAGAAAACAACCTTTCAGGGGCTCCAGGATCCAAGGCTGGAAGAAAGGAGTGCAGAGATCACAACTTCTTTGCAGGCACTTGGTATGGAGTGGTGTCATGGTCAGGAGTCACAATACAGTGGACACAAAGTGTGAACTGAGCCTGCAAGGACTGTGCCCTCTGGGCGTGCAGCTAAGGCAGTGTACCACCAGATGTCCCCAGACTCACATACACTGCCAACCACTGGGACAGCTGGAGCAAAAAAGAAAATCACAACCCTCCCAAACAGAAGCCCTTCTTCCTGCAATGTCCCTCCTGCGCCCTCTATTGACAAAATTTAGCATCGAGCATCCTGCCCAGGAGAAAAGCTCACAGAATCCAATCCATTGCAGCCAAGTAATACTAAAGAAGGACTTGAAACTGAGATGATGTTGATAATTGATGCACACAATCAGATTAACAACTCCTTGATAATGGCTAATCCTAGGCATATTCACATTTCTACTGTTGTCTCAAAGACATTGTGTATGGCCTGGGAGTTTTATTTAACCAGGCACTAAAGTTATTGCTCCTTTTGATTTAGAACAATTCCTCCTGGTGTGTTTACTTTAGTGACATTGATTGTAGAAGAAATTAAGTCAATTACTTCGCAGATTGAGTCACTTTCAAGATTTGTGTGATTTTCTGTTGCTGGGGCAGTTAATTTGTTTTCTGTTCCTTGAATTTCTTGTAAACTAGAAGCTGGATCTAAATGTTTGATTAGACCCAAGTATAATGTGTTTTAACAAGAATACTTCGTGTGTGCCTTGTACCTCATGCTGCATCACATTAAGGACACATAATGTTGGTTTCCTACTATTAAGACAGGAAACTTCATCTCATGGTTCAGATAGCAATGGCCAGATGTCTCCACTATGAAGACATAAGAGATCTATGAGGTGTTACTTTGACATTTTACGAACATACTGTTTCTCAAAAACCTTTTACCTAATGGTTTTAGCATCCAGTTTGTCATTAGGGGTTGTAAAATGGACATTACCTAATTTGATCTTTCCTTCTATACGTTTTAACCGGCATCTTTCTGTAAAAAGGAACATTCTTTCATAAGCTGGAAATTAACCACACTTTTCCTTAAGAAGAAGAAAAATGCATGATTACCTATTTCCAGAGCAAAGAAAATAATGTTGCCTGGAGGAGAGTAATACTTGTTTTGGAGGAAAGCTTAGGAATGGGTGGTGTGTTTAAGGATGACAGGAGAGCCCAGGTTCCCATGAGACCAGTGGAAGGGACAGTAGGAGACTGAACAGAAACCAACACAAGCCATCTGTTTTGTAGTTTGTGTGCTACAGGACTGGAGCAGGAACCCCCTGTTTGCCACTTAATTGTCTTCAGTCACTTCTGGCATACTAGCTGCAGAATGTTGATGCAGAATTCAGAGAGAAGTGACTATATTTAATTTGCAGCCAACACAGAACGATTGAGTGCGTATAAGACAAAGAAGCTGCCTGGACTGATGTGTGTTCCAGTACTCAGAAAATATAGCACAGGAAATAAAAAGGGACATTCTTGTATAGTTTTTACTCTTACAAATAATTGTTTCCTACATAGTTCAATGATTTGATGAAAAAAAGTTTTTAAGTTACAATCTCTTTTAAAATATGAGCTCTTCCACTAAAAAACTAAGGATCTGTCTCTGATTTTATGGACTTAACATATTTTCTCAAGACCAGCATATCTTTTCCACAATTACCTGTTATGGCTTGTATGTAGGTGTCCCCCCAAAGCCTCATGCAGTTTAGGTAAGACTTCTGGGAGGTGGCTGGATCTGGGTGTGTGCCGCTCGGATCAAGGATGTGATGCTGGGATTAATTCACCAATGCAATGTTAGGATTAAGGACATGACTGCTAAGGGCAGGTAAACTAGATAAGATACAAGGGACAGAAAGAGCTGCTGTGGCTGTGGCTTGTCCCTTGTGGTTTGCTGATTGCTGCTCTTGTTGCTTCTTCTTCCCATGAACTGTTTCTTCTCTGTGATGCTCCTCTGTCGTGCCACCCTGCCCTGGAGCCAACAGATTATGGACTGAAACCTCTACAAACTGTGAGCCAAAAAATAAACCTTTCCTCCTTCAACTTTGGGTGTTGAGTATTTTGTCCTAACAAAGAGAAAAGTAACTAAGACATTACTATATTCAAGTTTACATCAAGAGCTTCACAAAATACATTATCTAAATAGGAAAGCAATGTGGTGCCATGTAAAAGAGAATTGGGCTAAAATTTTTGACCTGAACTCTGTTACTAACCAGAAGTATAATCATGCACAGCTAACCTAACTCAGAATTAGCATCTTCATCCACAGCATAAAGATAGTAATTCTCTGGAGTTGAAAGTAAACATGGATTTTAGGAGCAGAAAAATCTAAGTTTGTTGCCTTAGGTGCCCTCATTCTTGATAGATGATTTTGATAAATAAACTAAAATTCTGAGAACTTCATTTTCTTTTTTTTTAAGATGTAAACTGAAGAATTTTTAAAAATGCTTTCATTACAAATTTTAAATCTGGGGAAGTTCCTTTTTCCCACCCAGAGAGTTCAGAAATACGAGCTAGTTAACTCTTAAATGAGAAAACATTTTAAAACAGTAAGATTTCATCTATAAATTTTTCCCAGTTTCTAAGAGGCAATGCAGTTTTCAGCAACCAGAGTACTGGCGTTAGAGAAATTATCTCACCAATCTGAGTGATTTAATTCCTACACTTTACTGAAGGGTTGGATAGAATGTATGCAGTCCAACAGGGGAACGACTACTCCTAAATGATATTCTTGGATGGACCCCACGTTTTCCATTTGAAATGATACTGAGTGTTTTTTTGTTTGTTTTGTTTTGTTTTGTTTTGTTTTGTTTCTTTGCTGGCCTTTCGGATGTTTCCCAGATGCATTGCAGTTATACCTTTTCGCTTTTTTCACAGAAGTGAATAAAAACTTTCTTTGAATATAGCATGATATTGGATATGACCTCTGGTATCTAAACTCACTGGTTCACATGTGATTGAACTTTCAATGAGAATACCCCATGGGCATTCATCTGACTCAATGCTACAAGAAAAGAGATGAAAAAGCGCTCAAAGAAATCCAGCAGCCCTGCAGTGGCAGAGCAGCCAGTTCCCAGAGACAGTTTGTAAGGCAGGGGTCACAGGTGACCCACATAAGGCACTTGTCTTATTCTGACCTGGAGCTAGTGTTCAATGCAAACCATAGACCCATCAGCAACAAAAGCACACAAGCCCTCCTAGAACACCAGCGCTCTTCACTGCTTCAGATGAAGGTAAAATACTTACTGCGTTAGTGATTTATTGCCATGTGATCAATTAACCTACAATTTGCTGGCTTAAAACAATGGTAAATGATTCTTATTTTTCAGTTTCTGTGGGTCAGCTCAACCAGGTGATTTCTGGATCAGGCCCTCATATAAGGCTGCAAATAAGATATCAGTTGGGCTATATTCTTCTGATGATTTGTCTGAGGATGGAAGACCCACTTTTCATCCAAAAGCAAAAAAAAGAATGAAGTAAATCAGCAATGTTTTGTGTGACCTTCATGGAAGTCATATCTTGTCACTTTTGCTGCAGCACTCATTAGAAATAAATTATTGAATCCAATTCATTCTCAAGGGAGAAGATCAGCTCCACTTTTTAAAGGAACCATTTCATTGTGGTAAAAAGCACATACCATAAAATTAATTAATTCATTAACTTTGTGGTACTGGGAATTGAATTCAGGACATTTGCACCAAGCTATATCCCCAGTCATTTTTTTATTATTTACTTTGAGACAGGTTCTCACTTTGCCCAAGCTGGGCTTGAACTTTCAGCCCTTTTGGCTCAACCTCTGTCGTAATTTAGATATGGTATGTCCTTCTAAAGCCTCGTGTGCTCAGAGATGTGGGAGATAATTGGATTATGGGATCACTATACCTGACTTGCTGTTAGGAAATAGGGCTGGTTAGAGGTGGGTCACTGGGGCCATGACCCAGAAGAGTATATCTCCCTCTTGGCACTTCCTTTCACTCTCTGCTTTTTGGCCGCCATGACACAAGCAGCTTTCCTCTGCCCAGGTCCCTCCACCTTGTTGCTTCTGCCTGAAGCTGGCTGACCATAAAAGCTCTGAGACTTCTGAAACTGTGACCCAAAGCAAACCTCTCCTCCTTTAAATTGTGAGTGCCAGGTATTGTGTTTTAGTGACAAGAAGTGACTAAGACAATCTTCCAGAGCAAAAATTTAACATCTTAACCATTTTAAGTGCACACTTCAGTAATGCTAAGTATTATTTGTTGTACAATAGATCTCTAGAATTTTTTCATCCTTCAAAATGAAACTATATACTAATTTTAAAACTCCCCATCTTCTCTTCAACCACTGTCTATCAGCAACCATTCTACTTTCTGTTTCTATGAACTGGATTATTTTAGTTATCTTGTATGTGTGGAATCATAGAATAGCTGTCCTTTTGTGAGTGGCCCATTTCACTTAAGATAATGCTCTCAAGGTTCAACCATGTTGTAGTATATGCCACAATTTTGTTCCTCTTTAGAGGAACAATATTCCATAGCATGCGTTGCCCACATTTTGTGTATGCATTCATCTGTGGATGAATATTTGGGTTGCTGACATCTTTTGACCTATGTGAATAGTGCTTCATGAACATGAGAGGACAGATATTTCTTTAAATTACTGCTTTTGACTCTTTTGATTATTACTTTTAATTCTCTTTTTTTTTACTTCTAATTTATTCTACTTTTAATTTGTTGAGGAACCTCTACATTGTTTTCTGTAGGGTCTATACCATTTTACGTTCCTACCACAGTAAACACATTTTAGTTTCTCCTTAACAACACTGTTTTCTATTTGTTTTTTAATATAGTGGCTACCATAATGGATGTGAGACAGTATCTCATAATTTTGATTTACACTTCTCTAGTGATTAATAAAGTTCAATATCTTTTCATGTTTGTGGGTTATCTGTATATTACTTTTGGAGAAATGTCTGTTCAAGTCCTTTGCCCATGTAATCCCAGTCACTTAGGAGGCTAAAGCAGGAACATTGAAAGTTCAAGTCAGATGGGGCCATTTAATAAGATTCTGTCTCAAAATAAATATATATTTTTAAAAGACTAGAGATATAGCTCAGTGGTAATGCATTTGCCAAGCCTATGTGACACCGGGATTCAATTCCCACTACCTCCCCACCAAAAAAGTCCTTTTTTATTTTGGAGACAGGTTCATGCCATAGTTTGGGCTGGCCTTGAACTCATTATGCAGTCCAGACTGGACTTGAACTTGAGGCAATCCTCCTACCTCAGCCTTCTAAGTGCTGGGATTCCAGGACTGGGATTATAGGGGGCCATGATGCCCAACCCTTTGCTCATTTTTAAAAATCAGGTTATTTTTGTTGTTTTTGTCACACTAACTGTTGAGCAGTGTAGGCATGTTTGGAAGCTACAAGATTATCTTGAAGGTTGTTGTGAGAACTGAATTCATATGTGCAGGTCACGCTACCTGTCATAGAGCAGTCATTAAAAAATATTATCTGCCCTTAAAGGGTTGTATGTCAAATAATGATATGCTAATAATATATGTAAAGCTGCTTTTAAAATTACAAAGTCTCTGCAAATGTGAGTTAATGTTCTAAATTTTTCATATTTTCCACATTTAAATACATAAATCTTTTCATCTATAGACTTCTTTATTTTTAAAACAGTAATCCTTTTCTTCTATTTTATTTCATGTTTTACCCAAAAAAGCAGCCAAAATTACAGTGAGTAAAGGAGTAGAAACAATGCCTAATTTTTCTAAAGCAAAGCCAGAATAAGATCTATTTAAAAATAAAATAAAATGTGAAGAAAAGCTGTAGCGGATTCCACTATTGAAAAATCCTTGGAGAACCAGAATTGCTGTTCCTTCAGAGAATATGAGTGATGTTGAAAGATTAATAACGTTTGGATAACATTAATTACAGTGATGCTATAAACTCTAGTATTCCAGTTGCCATAACAACCTGCTATATGTTGGTTTTCTAATGACATTTCGAACAAGTGCTGAGGCGACTGCATCACTTAAGAACTTAGATTGCTGTCACTCAGCGATTTTTAAATTGAATTGTTTTGTTCCTAAAGAGTCAGAATATGTCACTGTCTTCAGAAATATTCTCAAAATTATAGGGAGGAAACGGTACATAGTCCTATACAATTATAGAGTACTCAAGAAAAAGAAATATATTTTGTTTTTAACACAAATTAACGAATTTTTTTATAGGAAATAGAAAAGAGAGAAGGAAATGGGGGAAATTATGTTTCATGTTTTTTAAAAGACTTTGTTCCCTCAGAAAATTACTTGGCAATAAAATTCTTCTTAGAAGAGCTTGCTTTTACTGATTATTCGTCTCCATTCGATTTTGTCCACCTCCATTTTTTTTCCTTCTGATAAATTCTTAGGAGCCATGATTTTCATCAGCCTCTTGAAGTAAATGATAGAAGGTCGTTTTCTTCTCACAGCCTGCTGATCTCTCTTCCCTCTGTTGGCCAATTTACTCCCTTCTTCCAGGCACTTCTCAATGGATATAACAAAAGAAAGAGTACTGGCCCCTGGTTTTTATCACATTGGATTTTCACATTCCCAGAAGAATGTGTTAAGTACATATTGTGCCACTGACAAAACGCAAATCATAGTAACAGACATGCTCCTAGGTTCTTGCTCAGCCCACAGCCTACTCACTCCTGCTGCCTGAGAGCACCCCTCCCCACGCAGGCACCCATAAATGTGAATCCCTGATTAAATCAGAAGGGAGCATCAGAACCAACTCATCCACAGCAAGTGACTTGGACAGTCTCTTCCTTCCCCTCTTGTCTTCCTCTTCCCCCTCCTCCTCTCTCTCCTCGGTCTCTTATCTCCTCTTCTTGTCTCTTCTTTCTCACCTGCTACAAATTGAGGCAAAGTGAATGCTGGCTGTACACAATGGCTTGAAGGCAGAAGGTGGTGTTTGTAGTCAAACTTTGTGATACAGGACTCTGAAGAGAAAGCAGCATCTCAGCCCTACAGTGCTTCCCAGGCAATGCAGCTGGCATCATTCCACGCTCTCTAAACCCTGGGCCTAATGCTATGCCTTTTTAAGCAAGTCTGGGTCTGTCCTTTCACCAGGTATGCCACTGGAACTCTTTCAACACTTTCTCTTCTCCCTTTGTCTCTATTCTTAGAGCTTTCTTTACCCCATTCAGACTTATCCAAGGGATTTGATTGTGATCGTCCAAAGTTCCCAATGAATTCCTCAGCAGCTTCCCAGGGACCAGTGGGGTAATCAATCCAGTCCAGGCTTCAGTTGACCCAGAGCCACTGCAGGACCAGGATCATAGCTCATAAAGTAGATCTTTATATTATGACATTGGCTGGAATTGATAAACATCAACAGCATTTATCTTGTCCCTCACTCAGTGTGAGGCAGGTGTGCTAACTCCCTTCCCTTCAAGTCTTCTCTGGATGCTCCTTGTAACTTACTTGACTTTAAAAGGGGAGCAGACATGAACAGGTAAGGCAGAAGACTGTGTCTGTTTTATTCTATTTGCCACCCACGAGGCACTCCCTTTCCATCTTTTCCACCCAACTTTCTGCCTGGGGACACTGAGCTGGATGGGTTTCATCAGTGGGTTTCATGTTCTTTGACCTGCAGTTGGCTGCTGTCAATAAGGAATCTCTGCCAGGACATAGCAGGAAGGAGAGGGAAATGAGGCCTGTGCCTCTTTCCCTGTCTTTTTTCCTGTAGAACAGGATTCCCTCAGTTCAGCTTCTAGTACCTGAGGCCTCCCTGTGTCTTTTTCAACCCAGCAGCAGTAATTGAACCCAGTCGTACTCACTATCTTCAGTGGAGTCCTGACACACCACATGCGCCTCTGCAAAGAGTTCCTTTATTGAGCCTTCCCCAACTTATACTAATGTCAGTGGTCTGTCCCTTTCCTGCTGGGATCCCGACACATGAGTCCCTAAGTAGTTTGGTCCACCTTCTTACCTATTCTAAGAAGATTTCACTCTGCCTCCTGCACCCCCAGAATGATCTTCCACAAAACACACCCACACAACCCCAAGATTCCCTCTACATGCCTGAACCAAAATGAGGAGATAGGAGTAAGATTGACTGTTATGCTTATATCCAGATGTTGCCCAAAAGCCTCATGTCCTCCTACATGGGGCTTTTGGGTGTAACTGAATCGTGGGTGTGTGATTTCTCAAAAACTAAAAAAATGGGTCCTTTTAAAATGGCACTTAGTAGAAATAATACAAAAAAGGAAAAAAGCACACTGAAACTTTTATCATTGAATTTTAAAAATTGACCAAAGATTCAAATCTTCGCAAAAAATATTATCTACGAAACTGACCCAAGACAAGTACACTAGTTAGAAAATGCCCACAAAGACAAGGTTACCAGAGCTAAAATTGGGGAAATTCAAAACACTGTAGGCATAAAATGTAATCACTGAGTAAAATCTAAATTATTTCAATAAAATTAAAAATACTGAAAATTATTTAACCGCACAGTAAGAAATATGATCAAATAATGCAAAAAAATTATTTCAAGAAAATAATTTCTTGATGATATTCTCAGCAATGTTGGAATAATTCTAATGAAATGTTTATTTTATTTGTTCAATATCAATTGATAATACCTTCAGGGTCAGAATAACTCTTAAGAGGGAAATGTTCTGTTCAGGATTTCTCAGGCAGCACCCACTCCAAGGACTTTTAACCCTTTATCATGGTTGAGGAAACCTAGAAATTCTATCTAGGACCCTAACAACTTGCCTACAACCAAATTAAATGTACTTAGTGAATGATCTCAGCTAGTTGCTAAAATCAAAGTTTTCAGAAGGCCTGAAACTGCAAGGGAGTTGGCACTTAAAAATCAGGGTACACATCCATTAGAATGAGCACTATCCAGACATAAGTGTTGACAAGGATGTGAAAAAATGAAATTTTTGAGTACTGGAATGTAAAACAGTGAAGACCCTACAGAAAACACTGCGGCAATTCCTCAAAAAGTAAAAGGTAGAACTGCCATATGATCCAGAAATCCCATTTCCAGATATATAACCAAAAAAATAAATAGTATACCAAAGAGATATTTGTATGCCTGTGTTCACAGCAGCAATATACCCAACAGCCAAGAAGTGGAAGCAAACAATGTCTGTCAGCAAATGAATGGGTAAACAAAACATGGGATATACATACAATGGGTTATTGTTCAGCTTCAAAATGTAAGGAAATCCTGACCTATGCTGCAACATGGTTGAATCTTGATGACACTGCTAAACGCAGTAAGCTGGTCAAAAAAAAAGATAAATGCTATGTGATTCCATTTATATGGAGTAACTAAAGTAATCAAATTCATAGAAACAAAAAGAATAGCTGTTACCAGAGAGTGATTGTAAGGGGAAATGAGTTTCCAAGTGGGCATTGAATTGTAGTTTTGCAAGATAAAAAAATTTTTGGATCTTCTGTACAATGTGACTACAGTGTGATCTGCACACTTAAAAAGCACTAAGATGTAGTTTGGTTTTTTTTAACCACAATTAACAATACTTTTTTAAGCCGGGTGTGGTGGCTCACGCCTGTAATCCCAGCACTCAGGAGGCTGAGACAGGCAGATCATTTTGAGTTCGAGACCAGCCTGGGCTACAAAGTGAGCTCAAGGCCAGCCTGAATGGCATAATGAGACCCTGTCTCAAAAACACCAGGGCTGGGGATCTAGCTCAGTGGCCTAAGTGCCTGCCTGGCAAGCACAAGGTCGTGAGTTCAATCCCCGGTGCCACAAAAAAAAAAAATAGTAACTTTTTAAAAAACTAAACTACTATGTACAGGTACAAATAGCCTATGATGAATATGATCATTATGTATATCAAAAGTGTACCAATAAAATTGATTTTAAAAAATTAAACACAGTATTTCATCCAAGCATGTATCACATACACAATAGAGATTCTGTAATATTATACTAAAGCTGATCGCATCTTGGCCTTTTGACTAAGATCAAGTAAAAAAAGCTGGAAAATTCCTTCCCCTAGTGACATGGTACCTGTTGTGACACAGGAGGACAATGCATTACTCACATCTTGGTCCTGATACTGGTGTAGACACACCTATTGTATTGCCAGTTGTATAAAAGTATAGCATATATCACTATGTACAATATATAATACTTGATGATAATAAAAAGCTATAGTGCTGGTTTATACATTTACTATACTATACTATACTATACTTTTATTTTATGATATATTTCTTCTACTTAGAACTACAAGGTTACTATGAAACATGCCACATTGGGCCAGCAACACCCTCCAACATCAAGATCACATCAAGAACTCAGTGTTTGACCTACACTGTCTATGTTTGATAACGTACCATCCATCACAGCCACAACAACACATCTCTGACAGTATCCCTGCCATTAAGCAACATCTGGCTCTGCGTGAATTTGTGATGGGAAGAATTCGAATAATGCATGGAAGTTGAGTCAAGAGCTTAACGGAGTACTTGTCCAACTTTTCCATGGAATTTCTTTTAAGGTAGATAAAAGTAAATTGAGCTAGTCTGGAAGCCATAGCTTAGAGCAGAAATTTCTCTGAAAACTTGTGTTTTGTCTCTAAAATATATGCAAATTTTGTTTACACCAAGATTTGTTTTCATGTGGAAATAACATCTTAATTACCATTGAAAGGAAAAGTTCACATTTCTTTGAGTATGATTCTAGGCCAGGATCATAAAGTTTCCAGGCTGCTATGCAAATGAGTGTCAAAAAAGAATGAAAAAGAAGCTAAGAGAGAAAAAGAAGGCTTAACCTGATTCATATGTGACAAACTTTTAATCATTATAAAAATTTAACACTTCCCCAAATTGCCTAGGATAATAAGGTTTAACTTATATATCTAGCATGCAGTTTTACATGTCCGCTGCTTACTCGGTATCAATACCTTAGTTGAGAAGAATATGCCAATATTTAAAGCCACACCATGTGACCAGAGCCACCAAGGTTCAAAACTCCAAAGCTCCACAAAAGGGAAAGTTCTTCTTACCCATTCCCCTCTCTCTAAACCAGGGTTCTTAAAGAGAAAATTTCTGTCGTCATTACTTTGAAAAAAGAATGTGGAAATTAAAGGTTAGCTGTGCTGCTAGTCATGCTCAGTTCCAGAGTAAACACAGAACTAGTAGAACACCTTCTGCGCTCTGATTTCCTGGCGAAACTCCCACAGATGCTTCAAAGCTCCTCTTGGGCCTCCCCAGGCCTCCCTTCCAGCCACACCTCTTCACTCCCTGCTCCCCAACCACTTCAGTTAGACTCTTTCTGTGGCAGGGACCAGAACCAGGCTGAAGTGACCTCAGGCGATGTGGGTGAAAACTAGGGAGTCTACAAGAAAGGACAGGCTCAATCTACGCAGTCATTTTTTCCCCCATTCCCATCTCCCTCCTTCAAAAAATAAAAGTCAAGATCTATCACATACAGGTACAAATTCCACATGACAAATGTGATTGTTATGTACATCTAAACTGTACAATAAACTTAGTTAATGGTTAAAAAAAAATCTATGCAATTACCCAATCTACTGCATGGAGACCTGGAGTGTCATCAGGAAGTAACTGTAGCTTCCCTAGAGAGGGACCTTTTGCCCCTTACTCCTATGACAGTGTCATGCTTACAATCAATTCTTTTCTTTCTCTCTGTTTGTGCTTCTCCCTTTCAGCAGCTACCTCCCCTTTCCTTTTTATCTAATTGTATTGTGGTTCTGTAGCTTTCTGAGCTTCACACACTGGTAACTACCTGCACAACACCACTGGTTGAATCAGTGAGCCTCCTCCCCCGCTGTATGGAGTTCCTAAGTCAGGCCTCTTCAAGGCCCATAGGTAAGCCTAGAGTAAATGCCTTCAGCCAAGTTATGGATTCCTGATCAGTTCAACCATGGTCAGTTCTCCGAATCACGTGACACAAAGTATGGCTATTCATGTAGAGAGAACAGCCTGTGCTACTTTGCTTCAAAAGCAATTTGCACATGTTTACATGATTGCATCCGTCATAACATAGTATAATTATTTCACCATAACCCAGTACCCCTCAGGCCAATAACAGCATCTTTTTCTGGGCATCTATAGCACATAGCACAGCTGATAAGTTCTCAATAAATTTTGTCAAAGTTAACTGAAATAAGGACAAATCAAAAAGCTGAATTCAAATTCCAGTTTCTCCATTTCTTTGCTATAGGAACTGAAGATTATTTAATCTTTCTGTGCTTTCCTTTCTTCTTATGTAAAAAGATATTGTTGCAATAAATATCAGACAGGATGTGGACACACTAACATGTGTGCTCGGTGTGTAAACGCATATATGTAAACTCCTCTTTGTTTACACAGTATTGTAATTCTGTTCAAACATACCCTCTCTCCCAATCTGAGGGTACATTTAAAGGGCAGGATCAGTGTTTTACTAACCTTTGTACCCCAAATCTCTGTATGTAAGAGTCATTTAATATATGGTGTGGAATAAATGGTGTGGAAGGCTATTGGATTTGGAAACTGTATGTGCTTCAGATCTTTCTATCTTAACATTCTTTAAGAATTAAAAACAAGCAAAAAATATGAAGCATCACAAATAACTTAATGGTCAAACCTATTCTCAATAACTCCGGATGCCTCATAGTCTTTTATGAGCTACATGAAAGCTGGAAAGCCTGTGTTTCAGTTTTTCAGTGTGTGTCTCCACCTGCTGTATTTACTTGAAAGTGGCTCACGCGTTCTACGAGTGAATTCCAAGCGTCTCTCCTTGCACAATCAAAGCTGCCACACTGGGCCCTAGTGTACCAGTACATGTTCTCGGGCACCACTAGAGGGCAAGCGAATGTCTATTTCAGGGCGCTTTCATTCAAGGACAAGCTAGTCTTGAGGGAAAAAAAAAAAAAAAGTAAACGCACCACTTGCAGCTAGGTCTGTTTCTAAGTGGAAAACTACATGTGGGCATGTCCAGATTTGTATTTTGTGTTCCCTTACTGAGTGACATGATCTCCCAGCTCATCTTTCCTTTTGTTTTCTATTTCCTCCTTCCAGGTCTCTCCCCTTTTGACTATAACAAATAAGCCTTTTTTCCATCAAAGGCTTAACCCACAAAAACAAATCAAGATGAGATAACACAAACACTGCATAATTTTGTTGGCAAAGGGTGGACAGTTGACCACGCAGCCTCTCAGCACCTGCCTGTCCTTCCTCCTCCCATCCTTACTAACACCCTCAGCCCCCCACACACAGTCTCTGCTTTCTTTCTGAAAATCTCCCCTCCGTCTTGGGAAGGTAACAAAACAAAAATTAAGAAAATACATCTTTGAAAAAACTTGCTTATTTAAAAATAAACCCAAATGAAACCTCAATTGTCCAATGGGTATTATTAGGCCACCTGTGAATGGCTCTGAATTCCAGCTCACTGCTGCCCTTTTATGTATCCTGAGAGCTGCCTTGTATGCATATCACAGTTCCCTCATCTGGAATAAAGCAACGTGTGCTAAAGAATCTTCCAATTCAGACATGAGCCCCGTTGAATGAGAGAAAACATAGAGGCTAATGGACGGTAGGACAGATGCTCACGGAGTGTCTGAGAGCGACACACAGAAACAAGCCAGACAGCCACCTGCAAAACTGAGAGGTTGTTCAATAAATCTGGTTGTGGAAAAGGTGCTTCCTGTAGACTCCGTTTGGACTGAGGGCTCCCAAACATTAGGCTGCCCTCTGTCCTCCTCTCTGGAGAGTCCAGGGCGAGAGGTGTTGAAGTGGTCAAGCAAAGATAAAGATGGTGGTGGTATGGGCAAATTAGACATTTCCAACCGCAGATGAAAAACTAATAAAACTTTAACACAGCTGGGCATGGTGTTACATAAATCCCCAGTATCATAAATCAATCAATCAATAAATAAATATTTTTATATTTTAAAAAATTTAATGAGAATTTCCTCAAGCCTCAGAGTGAAAGTTAAGAGAATTTCATACCCCTAGAGACTGGGCTGCTGTGAGGTCTGTACCTAAGTCAATGTCTGCTTTTCACAACTTTTGGAAAAGGCTACCATATTTCAATTTTACCTGGATAGCTGCAATTGCTCTAATCTCATAGCATGCTAATAATAAGCCAAGCTGTGAGTTCAAGGCCATTACTGCTCTCAAACATTGTAATGGCCAATTAATTACTACTGGAAGTTTTTTATCTTAATACTCCTCTTATGGTTAATACATTGTGTCAACTTCAGAAGCTTAGAAGTTTAACTGAGAGACTCAGCAGGGAGCCAGGGTTCTTACTTTGTAAATATCCTCATCCTGTGCAAAAGGAGGGCAAGGACATTTTGTGAGTGTTACACCCACCCTGAAGGTGGGGGGGGGGGTGCTGAGTACAATTTGAGGGTAGAGGAGAGGCTTGTGTTTTGCTCTTTTGCTCTGACTGCTGCCTTGAAGTGCTGTCCCTGTGCCATGCCACCCTGCTTTGGACCCAGCTGATTATGGACTGAAATCTCCAAAACTGTAAGCTAAATAAACCTTTCCTTGCTTCACTTTGAGTGTCAGGTGTTTGTCTCAGCAACAAAGAAAAGTAACCAAGACAACTCCTGAGAGTTTTCTCCAGATAATCACTGGAGAAGTTTCCACCCCATTTGGTTATTCTCTTAAAACCAGTTCTACCTAATCCATTCCATTATAGATGAGAAAGATCAGTGCCAGGGATTTAGCTCAGCAGCATAAGCCCCTGCCTGGCAAGCACAAGGTCATGAGTTTGATCCCTGGTACCAGAAAGATTATTACTTTGCATATAACAAATACATATGAAGAACTGAAAGTACAATACCTTTAACCCTTCAAAGTCTACGGTCCCATTCTTGGAACACCCATTGATAAGTTTTTCCTCAGGTACCAGCTCCCTTTAGCACTGGACAGCACCCCCTTTTGTTATTTTAGTGAACCCGCTCTTCGCACATGTGCAGAGGCTCCTCCTATCGACTGTCAGTGCGTCTTTCTTCCCGCCCCTTTAGCTCCACCCCTGTTGGGTTCCGGATAGAAAGTCCTTGATTGTTCCAGAAGACTGAAGGTCGTCCTCCTCTCTTCAGCACCCCACCCCCACGTGCTCTCAATAAAGGCCTGTTTTCCTTCCTCCTATTATCTCTCTCTCTTCTCTTGCCCCCTCCAGGGAAAACCAAACACCCATAACAGTGGAACATCATAAAATTTTTGCTCTTTAAAGAAATAAAGTACAATACTTAACTGTATTTTAAGCTTTTTTTACATTGGCAGTTTCAAATAGCCACCCCAGAGGATGCTGCTCAGTGTTTAAATGCTCATTCTTCACCTGAGCTCTAAAATGCAGATCCCTAGGGCTTGGACTCTGAATCTTCTGAATGAAGAAGAGGGAGATCTGCCTTTTTAATAAGTCTCCTGAGCAAACTGGAGGCAAGCTAAGTTAGACGACAGCAATTAAACTTCTTTAGAACTGCTCTACGTT
Source organism: Cuniculus paca (assembly GCA_004365215.1). Taxonomy (NCBI): domain Eukaryota; kingdom Metazoa; phylum Chordata; class Mammalia; order Rodentia; family Cuniculidae; genus Cuniculus; species Cuniculus paca. Next base: position 21,849 of record RJWT010003014.1, read on the forward strand.
CCCTGAACTTCCGCAAAACAGCTTTTAAAAAATAAATCATCCTTGATTAGAAGGGAAGCGAGAAATGGCCACATAAAGTGTATTCAGGCCCAACCACTCTTCAAAACCTCTGTGACCACTGCAATCCTTCAGCCGCTGTGGTAGCCTCCCAATCTGAATCCTTGCTTCCATTTCCCTGGAGTCAATTTCCCAGCAGCAGCTCCTGGAGTGAATTTTTTTTTTATAGATTCTGTTTCTTAGGCTCCTGCTCAGAACCTTTGAATTATCACCCATAACCCTCAAAATAAAATCCATATATCATGTAGCAGCTCACATGGCCCAGAGAGAAAAGGCTTCAGTCAGCTTTCCTGCAGCCCTTGGCTGGTTTAGTTTAATTTTATTTTGTTTTGTTTTGTTTTTTACTGTTCTTCCTACAAACCCCAGGGCCTTTAAGCAAGCTGTTACGCATCTCTTCCTCGGAATTTTGAGGCTGCTCCCTGCTCACTGCTTTTGAATGTCTGTTCATATGTCATCTCATCAGCGAGTCCTTATCTCATCACTGCTCATCTGTCTTGCCATGGTGGCTGGGGGAGGCAGGGCCTTGGGTTATCAGGGAGAGAGTACTGTAGGCTTTTTCATTGTCACAAAGCAGAGGAACAGCTTTGGTCTACTGAATGAACTAATGGATAAACAAGCTAAACCCAGGAGCAGATAGAAAATATTAAATCTAAGTACAAATAGAGACCTGGTCTTTTAATTATTCAATGGTATTTCAACCAAGTTTCCATCTAGAGTTGAACATGGAAACCAGCCAGTTTTATACCACCATGCATCATGCTAATCACCAAAATGGTGAGTTTTGCACAAGGAGTTTATTCAAGAGGCAACCAAGTGAAAATGGGAGAGTAAGTCTCAAAACCACCTCCCTGAGGATAAGGTTGGGAAATATTTATGGGATAAGGAAGCAAGGTGATTTAAGACACGGCAAAAAGCAATGGAAGTTGACATTATCAGCAATGTGCACACATCCTCTCCTTAAGATGCACATGTTCAGAAAGCAGCAGTGTTAGCATGATCTGAGGTGGACCTCTGGGCTTTCTGATATCTAAAGTTCACCCATAGACATTTGTTCAGGGCCAAGGGAAGAGATAGTGATTGCAACAAAAGTGACCTTCAAGTCTGTCGAAGTTACTTTGGCAACTGTTATCCTCATGTCCTACATATCAGGGGTATTAGCTACCGCAAAGCTAGTGGGAGGCGAAGAATGTTTTGCTCAGCTCCGTGACCTCCAAGATTAGTGATTTTAAGCTAACAGTGAGAAGCTGAAAGCAAATGAAGCTAGAGAGTTTGGTCAGGGTTTTTTTTTTCTCAGTTTCACTGTCGTGTGCTGGCTAAAGATATTTTACCCAATGATGAACCAAATGTACAGCAGTGCACCCATAAAATTATATCACCTAATGACATTGTAGCTATCTTAGTCTGTGATATTTGCACAATGATGAAATCGCCCAAGAATGAATTCATGTCATTAAATTACAGAAAACTATACATTCAATTTTCAGTCTACCCTTGTCTTGCCTCTTAGGAGTGAGTTCCAGTAGACCTCTGGGAAGAGGCACACATTTTTTGTACACTGGGAATTGACTCCAAGGCCTTCACATTGAGCTACGGTTTCAGCCTATCTTAGTTGCTTTTCTTGTTGCTGAGACAAAATACCCAATACCCAAAGTTAAGGGAAGAAGGGTTTGTTTAGCTCCCAGTTTGTACAAGTTTCAATCCATAATCAGCTAAGTGACACCACAGTGGAGAAACAGTTCATGGCAGGCAGAAGGTAGCAAAGCAACAAGAGACAAGTCTCTTTCTGTCCCTTATATTGTATCCAGGCTACCAAGATTAAGGTAGTACTGAACCAATCAGTGGATTATTTAATAATCACCAACCTTTAATCCTAGCACCCTTAGTCCTAGCATTGCACCACAAATCACACTCCTGATTCAGCCACCTCTGAAAAAGCCCTACCTATGACTGCATGAAGTTTTGGAGGGACATCTAGGCACAAGCCAGAACATAACCTTTTCATTTTTTTAGACAAGTTCTCGCTAAGTTGCTAAATTTCCCAGGCTGGGTATAAACTTGTGATCCTCTATCTTCTGCCTCCCAGAATGCTGGGATTGTAGACTAGAGACACACTCTTGTAGAAAGGCACTCCAAAGGTTTCACATATATACTCAATATATTTCATCTTAATTTAAAATTATTTGTTTAATAATAACCCTAATATTAATATAAATTTAAGAAAGTGTATTTCAACAACAATTCCTGGCCCTGTCTAACCCTGGAGCATTAACAGTCTCTTCTTCCCTACTGTGGACAATGCTTGATATGTGACCCCCTTGGTTCCCCCCTTGTCTATCCTGCTGACTCAGTGGCTCAGGACCCTGACCTTTGTGGATTGCATCATATGGGTTCCCTTGGTCTCTGTCTTCTTTGGGTTTTGGCCAATGGGCAGCATCAGCAGGATTGGCAATGTGTGGTGTCCTCCATCTAAGGATGCGGTTGAGTCAGACGGCCTTCTGCTAATCTAGTCTTCTCTGGGTGTTAGTAGTTGCCTCTTCCCCTTGCCTTTGTGGGCTTGAGTGTGGCAATGGTTCCCTGAAGTTGCTAGCTCTGGGATGTTTCCCTGACCCTACCCACATCTTTGTAAATAGCCCTTCATTAATCTTTCTTCAATCACTCCTTTTGGTTAATGTGTTTACTTCCTTACAGAGTAACATGGCTTATGAGTGTGATGTTGTTGTCTCTTCTTAATGATTATCAGAACCTAAATTGCTTAAGTGACATTTCAACCTTTTCCTTTCATTGTCTCCATTTTTTCCTCATTTCCTGAGCTACTCTCAACAACTTCAACATCACTGACCTACACCTCTGCTACAGCCAGCACTCTCAGAAAGCCTTAACATTCTGCAGGTCTCTACTAAAAGGGTCTTGGCTTTTATTTTCTTTCAGAATACCATACTTACATTTTAAGCATGAAGAGCTTTTAAAAAAAAAGAATCAGCTACTAAAAATTCTTTAAAATGACTCTCCCACAACACCTGTCACCCTATTTATTCTTAACACCCCATAAGCGACATTGCTTTGGGCAAGACTGGTTGTGAGAGCATTTACCCAACAAATATCAGCAACTGGGAAGCCCATAAATAGCAGCACAGAGGACAAACAGGATGACTCATTAAGCCCTCTGAGTCACACTGGCAGGGGCTGGCCTTCCTCCTTAATTATGGGGCACTAACCCCATCATTTCTGAAGTCATCTCTGAGCCTCATCTAGCCAAAGTCATGCATTAATTTCCTTTGAAGATGGGAAGTCCTCTGCCTTCTAGTTACCATTAGAAATTAAAGTGCCTGGCTGACAGATGTGCTGTAAGCTAATAGTACACGTCCTCAGCGATTGCCAGGTGTTCATGCTGTTAGCTGGTTCTAGACCTGGCTTAGGCACCTTCAATCTGTGGGACCAGGCACCTTGCTTTAGCCCACCGAATTTATCTCCTCTATCATGAGAGTAATAAAATGTGCCTGGCTGCAGGGGTGTCATGAAGATTAAAATCAATTTTGCTCACTACAAGACACTCTGGAAAAGGAAAATTATAAAGACAGAAAAAAGATCAGTTGTGGCCAGAGATTCAGGGATGAATAAATGGAGCACAGAGTATTTTTAAAGCAGTGTGACTAATCCGTACACCACTGTCTGGGCATTTCCGTGTACAGCTTGATGGGCGTTTATATATGGACTTTGACAAGTGCCCATACAACTGTACAGCACTGACGAAACCCTAATGTAGACAATAGATTTTATCTAGTAATCATGCATCATTTTATCTAATAATAATGTTCATCAATTGTAGCGATTGTAACACACTTACAGGAGATACTAATAGGAGAGGAGAAAAGGAAGGAGATGAATATATGGAAATTTTGTGTACTTTTCAGGCAATTTTTCTATAAACCAAAAATTGCTGCAGGGATGGATTCTTTTTTTCAAGACCAGTTTGGATAAGCTATAGAGAATGCTTTTCAGACTCTAAAGAGCTAAATAATTATATGGCATAACACCTAAATGTGCTCTGTATCGTGGGGAAAAACCCCAAGTAATCTTTTAATTAGCCATCTTCATGTCTTCAAAGTTAGTCAAGATTTCCCTCCTTTGCCAGATAGATTTCTGTGACTGAAATAGATTTCTACAAAAATCTGTCTGAATAGATTTCTACAAAATCCAAGCTGCAGCACAAGGATTCTCCCTCCATACAACTATTACCGCTTTAAAATTGTCTTGGGAGCCAGGCATAGTGGTGCATGCCTGTAAACCTAGCACTTGGGAGGCTGAGGCAGGAGGATCACTGTGAGTTCGAGGCCAGCCTAGACTACCTAGTGAGTTCAAGGTCAGCCTGAACTACAAAGCGAGTCTCAAAAATAAATAAATAAATAAATGTAAATTGTCCAGGAAATGTAAATACATAACCTTCCACAGCACTTTTTCTTTTCATTCTCCACCACTTCATTCTTGCTGTGCCCAATATTTAGCAATTCTGTCTTATTAAGGTCACATTTTTTAGAGGTGAAAAAGCTATGAGAAGGTTTGGCTCAGGATTAAGGTCAGCTAGGTTGCAAAGGAAAATCTTTCCTCCTTTAAGCCAGGAGAATCTCTGAAATAGACAGAGCTTCTCACAGTGCTTTGCTGGGGAGCTGAACAGTAGAAAGGTAGCACTTGATGCCTACCATAACCTTATAAGAATTTATAAGGTACAGGGGTAAAAAGAGGATCAGCGGGGTCAAAAATTAGCTATCATCACACAGTGATGACAGAACAGGGTTTCAAACCAAAGACAGAGGAAAATGGCAAATGAGATTAGCCAACTAACTTCAACCAACTTATTCTTGAATAATGGTGATCAGTTGCATTCCCTTTTGGATAATACATGTATTTCTGATGAGAACTTTCAAAGTTTTTAACAAAGACTTTCACTGTTCTTGCACTATGATTGTTGGAACTGTGTACTAGGAACTATTCACAGACTCACTATGACAAAATAATTCTGTGGTCAAATAAGTAGAAAATGCTGCACACAACGAACCCCCTTGTGAGCAGTTATAACACACATTCACACATCAAAGTCTCGGGCAGCCTGCTGCTAAGAAAGGGCTTAGCTTCATTGAACTCCAACTTTTCCTGAGTTTACTTGGGCATTGAACATTGCACAGTATGTTTGTTAACATTTTTTAATACCAGCATAGGGAAAATTGACTTTTAAAAAGAAGTAACTAATACTGGGAGTTATAGTCACCCTGACGTAATTCTGGAAGACCCACATTAAGGAAAGGAGCTCGTGTCAATTGCTTTCCCACCTAACTGCAGGTGAGAATGATATGCTCTCCATGTGATGACAATACACATTTAAGTCCATGTTCTATGTTCACAATTCCCTACAACTCAATGTGAGGTCTTGTTATCGTTGATGATGTATTGAAAAACTCTCAGTGAAGAAGTATATAGAGGTTTGCTGTAATACTATTGCAAACTGAAAAACAGAAAAACAGGTGTCTGAAAAGAAAATCAGAGTAGAAAACAAAATCTGATGAAAGAAAATGAAGAAACACAAGCTGTGAATTTGACATCTCTTGCCTCTCTCCCACTCCCTATGTGACTATGCAGACAGAAGCCTCTATGTATTTAGAGATTAACATCCTCAATGAATTGTACTTGAAATTTAAGGCACTTTGAATACCAAAGGTACACAGTGATTGCACATAGAAGAGGGAGGAAACAGACTATAAAAAAAGATATGTTTGGTACACAAAACTAAATGAGCATGGAAGCTTTGGAGTCTAATAGTTGAGGTCACTTTTCAAAACCACTCCCAATATCAGGACACAGAATATCTTAAGTCACACCCAAATGATCTAGCTAAAGAATGTAACCAAAGCAGGAAAGCAGCCACTGGGATTGCCGCAAAGGATGAGAGCATATCCTGTCTGATGATATGCATGTCCCTGTGCAGAGTGGGGCCTGCAGCTGTCCGCTCTCGGTGCTGGCCTAGGGGGTGACAGCACCAGGAAAGAGGCTGCTATGAACAGAATGGGGCTGGGCTACCACTCCCTCAGACTCTAAATGAGGGTGAAGAATTTTCAAACCAGCTAGGAGGCTAAACTTAGCCAAGAATAGCAGTAGAAGGGACCAGGGCTTTTTAAGTGTCTTCCATAGCAATCCAGACCAGAACATTGTTTCTAAGGAGGCTTTGGTTTCCCTGGACAACTCTGGTTTCAAAGTGGACTTTCTTGCACAAAGAAGCATCTGATAAAATTGATTGTGTGTTAAGTAGGAATGCAGGGGAAATTATTAGACTAGGTCTCAAGCATAAATTGTCACAGGAGAGAAACTTCAAAAGTCAGAGGTGCCTCAATAGAACACTAAGGTATCTAGACTAGGGAAATGCCCAAACAGGAAGATCATTGTGCACAATGACTAGTGATAAGAGCTTTAAGTGAAATAGACTTGAATTAGAATCTCAGCTTTACCATTTACTAGGTATGCAGTCTGGGGCAACTAATGAACCTTGCAGAGCCTCAATTTTCTTAATAGGAAAGTGAAACTAAGAACCTTTTAATAATATGGGGATTAAATGCAACTATACATAAGTATAGTTAGCATTGCTCCTGGCACATAATAAATACTTGATATGTTGTCATTTTAAAGGTCATTTTTAAATTTCTCTCAGGGATTGGGTTAGAAGATAAGAAGAGAATAGACAAGCTAGTAGGGAAAATGATGAGAAAAGAGAAAATTAAAGCCTTCTATGTCTTGATGGAGTATCCATGGAGGGCAAGAGATATATTTCAGTGGCAGACTGCTTGCCCAGCATGTGTGAAGAACAGGCCTCAATCTCCAGCACTGCAAAAAAAAAAAAAAAAAGTCCAAGGGAAAAGACAATCTCAGCACCATTGCAGGAGGAAAGCTGGATTGATCTGCTGCCCAACATGTGACTGGGCATTTACATCCTCAGCATGACATTAAACAGATACAACTATAAGATGCTGTGGGAAGTAGGAAGATGGGGTGGAGTTTAATTTGGGGTGAGTAGTTTGCCTTGCAGGAATTGTTGGCTTTTTGGAAAAGAATGAAAATATTTTCTGGTCATGAAACAAGCATTTAATGATCATTCTTTAACTTCCACTGTAGTTCCCAGCAGTCTTCACTTTTCATGTGTGCCTGGAAACAGGGTCAGAACAAAAAGGATGACTCCAAGCTCCTATCCTCCATGCCTCTGTGCTGCTAGAGATGGAGACAAGAGGTCCTTTTCCAAGCAGGACTGACCCCAATTTCCAAGTCCCCTTCATTCCTGTGTGCCATGGAGACACCCTACTGTAGCACATTCAGCCTGTAGGACGGAAAGGAAAAGCTCAAGGATATTTTTGTAAAACAGTTATGAGATCAATGGAATGGCTTTGAATGCACTGGCTTGCTAATGGAAATTTTTACGAGAGGGAAATAAAAGAGAAATTAGCTCAAATTTCCCTAGACAGATGTTTTAAAGAAATCTGAGCCTTCTAAAATACTACAAAAAGCTTTTCTAAATTCTGAAAAAGAAGCGAAATTGTTGTTAGTTAAATGCTTAATGTTTATTATCACCAATATATTAGTTTGAGAGCAAATTTATGCCACCATAGAGTTACATTTTCATGTAGTACTATGAGTACATTTTATCAATCATTAGAGTCCCTGATGTAATTAAAGTAATGGTACAGCACACCTATTTTGTAGAAGCTAGAAAACAGTTTTACTATTTTTTATTAGTTTAGAACCTTATATTGTCATGTCTTTTTTAAAATTATATTGTTTGATATTCATTTAGTTTCAGCTGATTCTTTTTTTTTTTTAAGAGGATACAACAAAGGAAAATAAAACAGAATAAAACCAATCAGAACAAACCAGAGTAAGTGATACAGGACTTTACAACATTACGAAATCAACAATAGTTACCATAATGCCTTTTGTTGTCTTCAAAATAGCTGCAGATACTTTCAGACACAATAAAAATCAAACAGAACAGAATAAAATAAAAACAGTAAAAACAAAACAATGAATACAATAAAAGACTACAAAACAAGACAACAGTAAATTCAAAATGGCTACCACATATATCTTACTATCATTGAAATAGCTGCTCGTGTCACTGGATGTAACATAATCAGACAAAGCAAAAGCAAATAAAACCCACCCCAACAATACAATAAACAATGTAGGACTTCAGAATGAGACTATAGGGACTCAACAATGGCTACCACCCTCAGAAGGAGACCCCCCAGATGCCACGCTGCATACTGCTATCTTCTGAATAGATGATCAGATCCTGACCCTAGACCTACAAGGTCAGTAAAACATCAAAGTACCACAGGCTTTCAATTGCTTTTCACTTTAATAACTATCTCTAGAGCCCGTGTTTCTCTGGATCTGCCAGTCACTTGGGGGAGGGGGTTGACGCTTTTGTTCGTCAGCTCAGGAGCCTGAAGGAGCTGGGATCTAACTGTTCCCCTGCCAGCAGGGGCCCACAGGGAGAAGTTTGGCTCTGGAGGTCCTAGTCCAGGCAGCGGCCGGTGCGTGGGGCTGTTTCAGGTGGGACAGGTCTAGTTCTCCCTTCCCAAAGTCCATGCTAATGCTGACTCATGGGGTGAGGGGTGGGTCTGGATGCCCTGGTCCCACAGCGGCCTGCACTTGGCCCTGTTTCCAGCAGCACGATTCTAGTTCTCCCTCCCCAAAGTCCATGCTGATGCTGACTTCAGCTGATTCTTAACTGAAAACATTTGCCACAGTGTTTGCTGTCTTTGCTGTCCTCATACTAAATTTTCAATTCAAGATCATAGCATTTTCCATTTGTTTTAGGGAGCTCATGCATCAAGAAGAATTTGCTCATATGTCCCCGAACATTCATATTCAGTAGTTAAAAATCGATGTATACTACATACATTTAGACAATAGCTACTGACTTCCCTCTCTGTAAGAAAGCGAAGGTACCACAAAGAAGGAATTCTCAATCTCAGGACAGCAGTAATTAAAGGAATTTCAATAGTCTCTGAGGAAAAGGTTCACCTCGCTTTCTGAGAAAGAACTTATTTTGTACAGCATGAACAACTCTCTGCTGAATTCTAATTCTATCCTTTCTTAAAAATAAGTTTGAGCTCTGTCTTTAAAAGCAAACCCAGAAAATAAGTCTAAGGGGACCTGAAATTAGAAAAGTTTCAGTCTGTTAGCAAGAATGTTAGTATTAGTATTTGTTCTAATATTCAAGCCCAGGATTTGGGGTCTAAGGCTCTTCCTCCACCTCAAAGGTCAGTGGCCCCTCAGCAAATCTCGGCATGTGTTTGCCTCAAGTGACACAGTAACTCCTAACTTTGGGCTGCATTAGGAGCCAAAGTGAGTCCTGGGTGCACTCCAGGAAGGACTCAGCATTTATTATGAGTTCCCTGAAGAATGCACATGGGTATGAGGAAACATATGGGGTGGAGCTTGAGGGGGAGCTGGGGAAAGCACTGAGGATTTTTTCTCATTTGCAAATTTTCCATCATTGTTGTAATACATGCTTCATTCACTAAATGTGTGGCAATCCAATGGATATGCCATCCTCCCTGGGGACCTGTGTCTACATGTAGAATTTGAGAGACTAGGCTGCTTACCTAGGAAGCTACCAAGAAGGGTCTTTTAAAACTTGAAATTCTCCAGAGAGTTTTTTTTTTTTCTCATTCCTTGACTTTTTTACATAATACAGTCAGCCCTTCATATTCACAAGTTCCACATCCACAGTCAATCAACTGTGGATAGAAAATATTTTTTTAAAATTGCACATGTTCTGAACAGGTACACTACTTTTTCTTATCATTATTTCTTAAACAATGCAAGGTAACAAATATTTACACTGTACTAGATCTTATTAATGCTCTAGAGATAATTTAAACTATACAAAAGAATTGCATAGGTTCCATACAACACTTTATACAAAAGACTGAGCATCCACAGATTTTGGTATCCAAGGGGAGAAACCACTCCCTCTGGAATATCAAGGGATGGATATATATTCTCCCTTGGTAATCTCGTCCATCACCCCATCCACAACTTCAGTTAATAACAGTGATATCAGCTCCCAAATTGCCAGGTCCTTCCACTGGTCATCAATGCTGTGTCTCTCATTATGCCATGGACATCTCCATTCTACACAACTTGACCTGCAACTCCTTCACATCCAGCAATGACCTCACCTTCGCTTTCCCAAACCACTGTTCTTTCTCTGTCTGTGGCGTCACTTAACAGCACCTCCATCCCCCAAAGCTCCTAAGTCAGACACCTGAATAGAAGCTTTGGCTTTCTCTCCCTCAGAGCCATCCTTCAGAAAGCCTATCAATGACACCTCTTAGCTTCTCTAGAATTCGTCTACCCTCCTCTGTCTCTACTGTCACCACCTCGGTGAAGGAGTCCACCACGTCAAACCTACATGATATCACATGCTTCTGAACTGGAATTCTTACCATTTTCAAAGATACTGGAGCTTTCAAATGTTCACATCTGATCTTTCTTACCCTCTTGCTTAAAACCTATTCCCACTGCCCTCAACCTAAAGTCTAACTCTGTTGTGTAGCATAAAAATTGTTTTTTATCTATCCCCGGCTTATCACTATTACCTCATGCTTCAAAATTCCATAATCCGGTGGTTCTGGGTTACTTGGTATCTCAGGTTCCCTCCTGCCTCCAGGTCTTTCAACACATTTTTGCCTCAGTCTAGAATGCTTGTCCCTTCTACTCCCTAAGCACACATTCCTTATCTGGCCAAATATGTGTAGCTTCAGGTCTTAGTTAAAATGCCATTGCTTCCAGAGTAACTTTCTTTTCCCTCCACACTACTTAGATGGTCCTCTCCAAACTTTAATTGCACTCCAATCGGAGCACTTTGGCCTCTGAATTTCAACACTCTGCTTACTTTTTTCTTTCCTTCGCTAGATAATAAACTGTCTAAAAGACAGAGATTTATTCTTGCTCACAGCTGTAAGCCAACACTGAACACAATGGGTGCTTCGTTATTGCACTGAAATTCATTTCTCCTGGTTTTTTTTCTTAGATTTTTTTTCTTGTTTTGGTTTGGTTTTTTATTTTGGTTTTGGCATTGTTGTTGCTGTTGTCCTTTTCCAGTGCTGGATGTTAGGGATCAGATCAAGGGCCTTGCATTGCTAGACAAGTATTCCACCAGTTTTTTCCTAAATTTTGTGAACTATAATTGAAAGCAAGAAGAAAACATAAATGAACAAATAACAAATGAATAAAAGGCTCAGACTGTGAGACCTGGCTGCATCTATGTTATAGAATTTTGTTTCCTACAAGTGAATTTTTTCCTAGTTTATGTGAGGGAATTAAATGTGTAACATTATGAAATGTGTTTCATAATGTTAGAAAAAGGAGAACTCAACTTTCAGAACCTGCAGCACCTGAAGAAGTTGGATGTCATCTGTACTGGAAAATGTCATGTTGCTGAACACTCAGTGTTCTTCGTGAATTACTCTCTCACTGCCAGTGCCAGAAACCCAACTCAATTAAATTGGAACTTCCCTCCACTTTCCTGAAAATAAAAGTGATTAGTTCATGAAATCCCTCATTTGGAAAGACCAATACACAGAAAGGTTAGTCATGGATTTAAGTTTCAGAAAACACTCAAAACATAGACTCAAAAGCTACAAAAACTCTTTTGTGCCATCCTGCAACTCCGCTCCCTGTGTGAGCCACACATGCTCACTCGTCTTCTTCATGAGATAGAGAAGATTCTGGATTGTCCACCTGTGGGTTATTTTGGAGGAAAGCTTTAACTATATGCCCAAAAATCAGTGGATTAAACAACAAAAACATTTTTTCACAGTTGTGGAGACCAAATGTCTGCAATCAGGGTGTGAGCAAAACTCTTTTCTCTGATTCCTATACAGGAGAATTCTACTTCCTTTACCTTTGAAGTTTGATGGCAATGCCTGATGTTCCTTCGCTTGTAGATGCATCACTCATTCATAGGACCATCTTCTCCCTCTCTGTCTATACACTGTCTTCCTTCTAACCATGTCTGTTTCTATGTCCAAATTTCCATTTTTTAAGAATATCGGTCGTATTAGATAGAGCCTACCTTAATGATCTCATTTTAACTTGACTGCCTCTGTATAGAACCTATTTCCAAATAAGGTCACATTCTGAGGTACTAGAAGTTAGAACTTCAACACATCTTTTGAGAAGGGCACAGTTCAACCTACAATAACCAACAAAAAGTTTCTAGTATTTGCATCTAAGGCTTCATTTACAAGAGGAAAAGTTCCAAACTGTGTTACCTAGTTTGTGTGATGTCCTCACCCTCTGGACCAATCATCAGAGGTGAAGGCAGCAGAGTTCTCTAAGAACATGGCTATTTCTGTGGTATAAATACAGACAGGAAAGACCATTCACAAGAACAAAGTAATATGCAATGGTTATGTCCACATGTGGTCTTCTTCTAGTGATAAAGACACAGGTTAATGTAAGAGAATAAAGACACAGACATCTCAGCAGAGTAACTAGAAAAGATTCACAAGATCAGGCAAAGTATATGTGTAACCCAGGTGAAGAGTGTGTATCATTAAGTATCAAATGTCTTCTTTAACATCTTAACAGGAAAGCAAGCCAAAGCTTTTGTTCAATTTACCACTGCTGTGAATGAAAGATGTTACTTTGCTTTTTCAGGGTACGTGACCAACCAATTTTCTTCCCTACATATATTTCACATTATATCTTGGTTCCTAATTTCTTGTATATTCCAAAGGCAAAAGCATATAAGAATAAATTAGTAAAAACTATGACATTATAGCACTAGAAATAAAATGCTTTGATTTTGTTTTTCTTCAGTTTGTTTTCCCATACTGGGCATGAACCCAGGGCCTTCACACTAAGCTACATTCCCAGCTCCTCTTTTTGTTTAAATAGGAGGTAACCCCATTCCCGACTTTGAATGCCATGACAGTTTCTCCAAGGGTCATAAAATGTCAAAAAACTACATTGTCTGATGGAGGGGCTGAGTCAGTCACTCATTGCCTGGAGTCATACTTCAGACCAAACCCTCAATTCCAGTCCAAGGTTTAAAGCTTAAAACCCTCAACACTAAGGCCTCTTGGTGCCATGAGCTCTTCTCATTGACCTGCTCCCACACTGTGGGAGCGTATCTTGTCTTTTCTCTTTCAAATAAATCATTGATTCTACTGCTGCTCTCAGGTTTCCAGTTCAATTCTTTGTTTAGGACATCGAGAACCTGGACAAGACTCCCAACCCAGTAGCACAGGGTCACTAAATTGCCTGAGCTGGGCTCAAATGTGAGCCTCATACCTGAGCCTCTTACAGTACTAGGATTACAGACATGCACCACCATACCTGGCTAATTTTCTTTTTAAATATAAACTACAGATAAATGGGGGGCAAAGGCAACTCAAAATTTTCCTTACTCAGAAGTTCAAACTGACAGTGGTATTATTCTAATTGCTAAATTTCTTTGATTCAAAATAAAATTTGGGCAATCTTACCATTAAAATTGTCTTTTAAAGAAATTTTAACTATAAAATAAACTTGTGAAAATGTATATATACTTCCTCATTATAGACAACTTGAAATTTTTATTAAAAATTGTTTTTAAAAATCAAGCCAGGCAAATTGGCACATGTCTATAATGCCAGTCTTCTGAAAGGCTGAGACAGAAGCATTGTAAATTCAAGCCCAGGCTGGGCACTTTAATGAATTACTGAGATCCTGCCTGTAAAAAAGGACTGGAAATACAGATTGGCGTGAAGGCCCTCAGTTCAATCCCCAGTACTCCAGAAGGGAAAGGAGAAGGAGGAGGGGGAGAAGAGAGGAAGAGAAAAGGGGAGATGAATAAGGAGGAAAAGAAGAAAAGGAAGAAGAAGGGGAAGGAGAAAGAAAAGAGGAAGAGGAAGGGAAGAGGAAGGAGGAGGAGAGGAGTAGGAGAAAGGGGGAAGAAATTTATTAAATTACATAAAAATCACCTATAATTCCATCACTAATCACTGTTGACATTTTGATACCTTTGCTTACTTTCTCTATACATGTCAAAGCATTTGTCATATTACAAAGCTAGAGTCACATTATACAGTTTTATGATCCAGTTGTTTTGTTTTTCATTTTACATTTTATCATGAGCCTTTTCCCCTGGCCGCTAAAAATATTTTTAGTGACAAAACAGTATTCTATGGTATACCATAGCACATATGATCACTCTTTCATTGTTAGACATGTACACTATTATAAATCATTTCTTGCTCTGAAGATGTCCCAAATATATGCATGTGCAGCACATTTTAAGCATAGCTAATCACCCCAGGAAAGACACAAAACTTTCAGCCATCACTAAGCAAATTTCAATTTATTCCACAAAGTCAGCCTCTAAATGAGATGAAATCTAAATCACCTTATGGAATTTACCAAAATGTATACAGTTGATACATTTGACATATCTAATTCATAACTATAGACTGTCTCATAACTTGAAAATGTATTACTCAAATTTCTGCTGGGTAGTGGCATTTCTGCTGGCTCAGTGGAGTTAGCTCAGTGGCATATGCGCCTGCCTGGCAAGTATGAGGTCGTGAGTTCTATCCCCAGGGAAAAAAAAAAGTATAATTCAAATTCCTTGTCTTCCTTGAACTCTTTTGGGAATTCTATCCCTTGCTAATAAATACTTATAGGGTCAGAAAAATGAGATGCAATTAATATGTGTGTTACTTGCATTTTGGTGGGGTTGGAGGGCTACACTTTCTGCCCCTGTTCTACAGCTGATAATCCAAGTTCTTTTAGGCAATTTAGGAATTATATCTCTAGAAAGAGCCCTGCCTCAGAATTAATTTGTGTAAATTTCATGAAAAGAGAGTAAGACTTACACTCACTGTACCTGGTTTCAAATCCAAATGTTGGTACTTTGGGGGATACATCTTTTTTTTTTTTTTAAAGAATACAACCAAACAAAATAAAACAGAGTTGAGTCAATCACAACAAAACAATGAACATGGTACGTGACTTCTAAACAGGGTGAAAAGCAGTTGATAATGGCTACCATAATGCCTTTCGTTATCTGCAATATAACTGCCCATACCATCAGGGATAAGCAAAATCAAACAAAATACAACAAACTAAAACCAGTAAAAAAAAAAAAACAAAACAAAGCAGAACAATGTAAGCAATACAGAAGTTCAAGATACTAGTAAAACAGCAGGGGCCACTGTGTTTGTTATCTTCAGAATAGTTGCCTATACCTTCAGACATATTACAATCAACACAGAGCAGAGTAAAATCAATCAAAACAAAACAATGAAAGCAATATAGTGTTTCTAAACAAGATAATTGGACATCCTCGATGGCTGCAATTATACATTTTGTTATCTTTAAAATAGCTGTCCATGCCATCAAGTACAATAAAATCAAACAAATCAGATTAAAACAAAACTAATCAGAACAATGAAGACAATATGAGTTTCAAATCATGACAATAGACTAACAGTGGCCACTTCCTTCCCTCTTCAGACAATTCCTCCCCTCTGACCTTCCCATTATGTATTGTGTATTTGGATCCCACTAACTCCTTTAGTTTGTTATACTAGGGAGACAACACAAAATTCACCCACGTGATTCTGAACCATTTCATCCATGAACATGATCACCAGTTACCTCTACCAACCTACAAGAGCCTTGAGATTATCTTCCTTTATAGCTGAGTAGGTTTCCACCACATAAAATGCCATGTCTTTCTTATCCATTCTGCAATTAATGGGCAGGCTACCCCTACTTTTTTTCTGGCTCCCTGTCACATAGGGCATTGTTCTCTCTCCTTTGATTGTCAGTCTATGAATTTTCTTTCTAGTTAAATGTGTTTCTTGTATAGAGCATATTGATGGATACTGTCTCCTGATCTACTCTGCCTGTGTTTCTTTCTATTGGTGCATTGAGGCCCTCTTGCACTGCATTGTCTCTGCCATGCTATTTTCTTGCCATTGGCTCCGTAGTTTTCCTCTCCATTCAATTGACTGGCCCCACTTGATGGTCCCCCTCTGCCATTGTTCCTGAGATTGTGGTCCTTTTTCTCACTCTCTAGAATGTCCTTTAGTATTCTTTGTGGGTTTGGTTTGGTGGTCATGATTCCTTGAGTTGTTCTTTGTCATGAAAGTATCTTGTTTCTCCATT
>RJWT010003015.1:0-15083 GCA_004365215.1 Cuniculus paca
GAGTAGATGGGTCCAAGGTGGGGAAGAATGGGAATTCCTAAGGTGGGCATAAGGTGGGACAGAACTATGGTTAACCAATAAGGTTAATTGCTCAGGTAAAATTGATTAAGTCCAGGACAAATGGGGAAGCGAGTCACGTAGCCAGCGAGCATGTTTAATGAGCAGTGACTCTTTCCCTAGGGGGTCCAGACAGGTGATTTCTAGCTTCCTTAGGCATCTATAGACTTATTTAGAATATCAGTTCTAGGAAGTAGGTGCTTTTGTTTGATCTGTTGTCCTGGATCCGGCCCACAGCAGGAGGTGTTTCTCTCCTTTACAGTTGCAAGGTATCTAGGTTTTTGCATTGGCTCCATGGAAGACCTGGCCCTGTCTGACTGCCTATAATAATTCTAACTATCTCAGCTTCCTGTAACATTCCCCCCTCTGAAGAAGTAACCCGAACTGCCGTGAGGGATAATGGGTGATGACCGATCTGGCTTCTTCAGGCTGAAAGGGGTCGTAGTTGTTGATCGGCAGTTAGAGATATTCCACAGAGGTTCTATCTGAAGGTCCTGATAGATACCAGGCAGCTTTATCTTGGGTGGGTGTACAGCTCTAAGTCTCCTCTCCTGTGACTCCTTTCACAAAGAGGTATGGCGACTAGAAGGAAGGCCACGCTTGAAAAGAAGGACCGAGAGACTTGCACCAGTGTCCAGCAACAGGCTGGTTTCTTTTCCCTCTATAGTCATGATTACCTAAGGCTCCTCCGTGGAGATGACAGTCCAGCCAGAGGGAGAAAGCAGAGAGTGCCCCGGGGCCCCTCAGTCCTGCTGGACCAACTGATAGGATGGGTCCGCTCTCTGGGGCCTGGGGCCTCCAGTGGTCACCTTTGCAATCAGGGCATGGCTTAGGGGGTTTTTCTTGGCAGTCCCTCTTAAGGTGGCCTGGCTTGTGGCAGTGATGGCAGGTAAGTGTCATCGAACTCTTCTTGGAGCCCCAGGAATCAGACTTAGGGTCTATTCCTCTTGATGCTGCAACAAAGGCAGCCGCTTTCTCTCGGTCTCTTTGTTTTCTCTCTTTGGCTTCCTCCTCATCACAGTTATAAAATACTCCGTCCATTGATCTCAGTGGGACCTCCAACTGATACAGGGGAATGAAACTCCCAACCCACTATGTCTGGTATGAGTTCGTGTTCTCTAAAATCGAAGAATGAATTTTAGGAACAATGGAGGTTAAGAGCAGAATATATTTATTGGGAGAAAGAAAGAAAGCTTCTGTCAGAGGGACAAAAGGGGTCCCGAGTGGGTTGCCCAGTGCAGATAGTTTTTAGGGTAACTAAAAGAGGGTCATATAAACTAGTAGAAAGGAAAAACAAAATGACATAATCAATGTCAAATCAGGCAGAAAAGAAAACAAAGAGAACAGGCAGGACGAGTAGTACAAAATGAGATAGATTTGATACATAAATGTTAGCAATTAAATTAAATGCGGACAAACTACCCCTGTCAATAGATAAACTGCTGAACTGATGTTTTTTCAATCTTGTAATTGTGATTTTATCTATCTATTTATCATTTTAACCATTTTATTTTTGGTTGTTTTTTGTTTTGTTGAGGCAGGATCTTGCTAAGTATTCCAGGCTGGCCTTGAACTCAGTGATCCTCCTGTGTTGGCCTCACAAATGCTGGGATTATGGGCAAGTGCCACCACATCTAGCTATTTTATTCTCTTTTAAGAGTACAGGTCAGTGATAGGAAGTACATTGTAATGTTGTTACTGGGTTCTGGTGTTCTGTCTGGGGCCTCCTTCTAGAGGTGTTTTTTAGGTTCTTTTTGTCCTGAGCAAAGAATTGGACAGAACTAGTGCAAAGGTACCAAGGTTTTACATTTATTAAAGGTAAGAAAAGAAACATACTCTGAAGAGCCAGTGCAGGCCAGTTAAAAGTAGCAAAGGAAGTACACTGTACTGGAACAGAGTGGGCCACTGTGAAAGAGAGAGCACAGTGGCCAAGAGCTTAATGGCAGATGTCTTTTATAGTCCCTACTCCTCCAGCTGAAGTCAGGTGTCGGCCATCCTATCAAAAACTGGCTTGAGTTCTGGCAAGAAGAACTAAAAATAACATTCTGATTGGTCCCACAGTCAGGGCTTTGGGACCTGTGTTTCTGTGCACTTCCTCAATCTCCAGATCATGCTCCCTTGCTCAGCCAGTTTGCCACACCCTAATCTCCTGCCTCAATGTTGTTCGATTTTTTTTTTTTGAGACAAGGTCTCTCTATGCCGATCAGGCTGGCCTTGAGTTCACCTTGTAATCCAGGCTGGTCTCGAACTCATGACTCTCCTGTCTCAGCCTCCCAAGTGCTGGGATTAGAGGGGTGTGCCATCACGCCCAGTTAATGTTGTTCATTTGTTACCACCATCTATATTCATGACTCCTTTTTTTCTTTTATAAACTTTCTGGACATTGAACCTAGGGGCTCACACATGCTCAGAAAGCTCTCTGCCACTAAGTTACACCCCCAGCCCTTTTGATTTTTTATTTTGAGACACAGTCCCCGTAAGTTGCCCAGGCTGGGCTGGAACTTGAGATTATCCTGCCTCAGCTCCCAGAGTGCTAAGATTACAGGTGGGCACTACCATGCCCGGCTCCATGACTCCTTTTATCTCACAAAACCGAAACCCAGTCCCCACTAAAGAACTCCCCATTCTTCCCTCCCCCAGCCACCAGCAACCCCTATCCTATCTGCTTTGCGATTTTGACTGCTTCAGGGACTCCATGTAAGTGGATTCATACAGCATATGTCTTTTTCTGACTTGTCTTTTTCATATTGTCTTTTTCTGACCCTTCCCCTAAGGGGTTTTTGTTTGTTGGTTTGTTTTGAGACAGGGTCTCACTTTGTAGTTCAGGCTGATTTTGAACTCACTTTGTAGTACAGGCTGGCCTCGAACTCGAAGTGATTCTCCTGCCTCGGCCTCCTGAGTGCTGGGATTGCAGGCATGTGCTACCACGCCTGGCTTCTCCTGAGGTTTTAACAAAGATGTAAAGACAATCTAATGGAAGAAGGACAGCTTTTCCAATGAAAATAGCCAGAATAACAAGACTTTCATAAGCTAGCAGAAAAACCTCACGTTTTATACAAAAATTAACAGAAAATGCATCACGGATTTAAACATGAAAAATGAAATTATGTGATTTAAGGGAAAATATGGGAGAAAATGTTCAGAATCTTGGGCCAGGCAAATACTTCTTTGATTTGACACTATTAGAATGATCCATAAAATAGGCCTGGTAGCATATACCTGTAACCCCAGTACTCTGGAAGACCAGGTAGGAGGATCAAAGTTCAAGCCCAGCCCAGCAACTTAGTGAGTGAGACCTTATCTTGGTTACTTTCTCTCCTTGCTGAGACAAACACCTGACACCCAAAATTAGGGAAGAAAAGGTTTATTTGGCTTACAGTTCTTGGTGGTTTCAGTCCATAATCAGCTGGCTCCAAAGCAGGGTGGCATGGCACTGGGGCAACACTTCCAGGCCGCAGCCAGAGCCAAAAAGTCAAAATGCAAGCCTCTTCTCTACCCTTATATTGTACACAGGCCACACACCCCCCCTCCCGGTTGGGTGTAACACTCACAAAATGTCCTTGGCCCTCCTTTGCACAGGATGAGGATATTTACAAAGTAAGAACCCTGGCTTCCTGCTGAGTCTCTCAGTTAAACTTCTAAACTTCTCAAGTTGACTCAATGTATTAACCATAAGAGACCTTGTCACACACACACACACACACAC
Source organism: Cuniculus paca (assembly GCA_004365215.1). Lineage (NCBI taxonomy): Eukaryota > Metazoa > Chordata > Mammalia > Rodentia > Cuniculidae > Cuniculus > Cuniculus paca. The sequence goes on from RJWT010003015.1 coordinate 3,764, forward strand.
ACACAAAAAAAATAAATATGTTGGGGATATAGTGCAATGGCACAGCACCTGCCTGGCAAGCACAAGGTCCTGAGTTCAATTTCCAGTACAAACAAACAAACAAAAAAAAAGCATGACCCATAAAGGAAAAAATGATAAATTGTACCTTAGAAAACTAAAAACAAAGCCAACTGTGGTGGCACATGCCCGTAATCCCAGCACTTGAGAGGCTGAAGCAGGAGGATTGCTGAGAGTTCAAGGCTAGCTTGGGCTACACTGAGTTCAGGACCAGCCCAAACTACATCTATGGCAAAATCCTGTCTCGCACAAACAAACAAACACACACAACAACAACAACAAAAATCTCTGAAACATGTGTTCTGCAAAACACTATGTTAAGAGAATGAAAAGACACACTACAGGTGGGAGAGATTATTTGCAAACCATTTATCTAATGAAAGACTGTACCTAGAATAATGTGGTCTCCCCATGCATGGTTTTGCTTTTCATGGTTTCAATTACCCATGGTCTAAAAATACTAAATATAAAATATTAGAAATAAATTATTCAAAATTATATTAGTTCTCTAGAGGAACAAAACTAGTATAAAATATATGTATGATTATAGTAGATTTATCAGGTAGGCTTGTAGGATCAGAGGCAGAAGAGTGCACAATATCTGTTTGCAGGATCAGAGATGGGACAGTCCACAGTGGCCATCAGAGCGCTGGAGAGCCAGAGGATCCAGTAACTCCTCAGCCCAAGAAGATGGAAGCTAAGAACAAGAGGGATCAAGGGTGCAGCATCAGTCAAAGGTCAAAGACCTGGAGCTCACCGTAGAGTCACCAGTGAGAGTCCGTGTTGGAAGACGGGAGTCAGGAGTCAGCTTCCCGAGTGCTGGGATGACAGGTGTGCACCACCACCCCCAGCTCTCTTCTTTCCCTTTTTATTCCATCCAGACTACAAGTCTATTGGCTGTTTCTGCCCACACGTGGGTGGGCCTTTTCCCCTCAATTTGCTGGCCTACATGTTAATCATCCAAAGACACACTCAGAATAGTGCTTTACTAACATGCTAGGTGATTCTTACTCAAATGCAAATCAATTTGATATATCACATTAATGGTCACAATAACTTCTAAGTGATTGTTACTCTAGTATATTGTTATAATTGTTCAACTTTATAAGTTAAAAAAATATGAAAACATGGTTATGTTGGGTTTGTACTATCAGTGGTTTCAGACATCTCCTGGGGGTGTTAGAATGTATGCCCTGCAGGTAAGGAAGGATAACTTTATTTATTTATCTATTTATTTATTTTCCTGGCACCGGAGATCGAACTCACAACCTCATGCTTGCCAGGCAGGCACTTACGTCACTGAGCTGAATCCCCAGCCCTTGCCTTTTTGAGACAGAGTCTCACTATGCCATTGAGGCTGGCCTTGAGCTCATTTTGTAACCCATGCTGGTCTTGTTCAAGGCCAACCAGGGCTACAAAGTGAGTTCAGGGGAGCCTGAACTGCATAGCAAAACCCTGTCTCAAAAAGGCAAAAAAACCAAAGAAACAAACAAAAAAAGTCATGCCAGTTGATTTATAATAATCTCAAAGTAGCTGCCACCTTTACTAGGTGGTGGTTATAAACTCATACCATGGGCTACTACTCAGTAATAAAAGGGAATAAACTATTGCTATAGACAGCATCCTGGATGAATCTCTGGAGAATTATGCTGAGTGAAAAAAAAGTGAATCCTCAAAGGTTACATACCAATTTCATTTATATAGCACTCTTGAAATGACAAAATTACAGAAATGCAAAACAGATTAATGATTGCCAGAGTCGAAGACAAGAGATGGGGAATGAAGTGGGTGTGATTAGCAGCAGATGACATAAGGGATCCTTGTGACAAAGCTGTTGAGCACCTTGACTGTGGTGGTGGATATTTGAACCTACGCAGGTGACTAACTGACACAGACTTAAGCACACACACATAGACACAGACTGACGAGTACAGCAGTCCAGTTAAAATTAGGGAAACCTGAACAAGATGAATACCTGACCTTTGGATCAATGTCAATATCTTGGCTGTGATATTGCACCACAGTTTTGTATGATGTTATGTTATCTCCAAATAAAATGTTAAAGTAAATAGATTTAAATGCTCTCGCTAAAAAAAATGATGAAGAATGGACTGAGCATGTTTGCACATGCCTGTAGTTCTAGCACTTGGGAGGCTGAGGTAGGAGGATCGCCGAAAGTTCCAGCCCAGCCTGAACTACATGGTGAAACCCTGTCTCAAAACCAAATCAAACCAAACCAAAGCAAACCAAAACCAAACCAAAACAAAAACCAGCAGCAACAACAAAAAAGATGTCAGGATGAAAAACAAAAGAAGATCAAACAGGATTCTGTTACAAGGAACACATTTAAAAAAATAAGAATATATAGTAAGGTCAAAGTAGGAGGATGGAAGAGTATAAGAACATATACTACCCAGGCAGAAACCAAAGAAAGTCAGGGTTTCTGGATTAATTTCAAGCCAACAGCACTTGAAAGCAAACAATAACAACAACAACAACAACAACAACAACAACAACAACTACACAAAAACAGAAACAAAAGACAAAATAAGAATCCCTTAAAATATAGAGGGAAATTTGCTTATAGGAAAAATGTTCAATACTTATCAGGAAGTTATGAAAATTATATATTTGTATGCATCTAATAACATGATCTCAAACTATATATATAATAACAAATTGAAACATGATGATGCTATGAGATACAGACAGTGTGGTAATCATTTTTTGTCTGCTCATGTGTATACACAGATGCACAAGTGACTTTGTGAATTTGCCAATCTTGTATATGTTTTTTTCCAGACCACAGTGGGATGTTCTGACACTTCTTCAGTAATTGACAGAACACTTGTAAGAGTAATATTGAGGGTTTGAATAACTGCAAAATAGACTTTCTTTTCAAACATACAAAATATCAATCCCATACAGGGCCAGTAATTTCAACCCATTTAAGTGAACTGGAGTCATAGGGTTTGCTGCATATCATGAAAGTGAGTTAGAAACCACTTATTAAGAGATACTGAGTCTGCGTGATTGAGGGACTATTTCTTAGGGTCTTTTGCTGATGCCTTAGCTGCATTCCAGAACCACTAAATCACATGTATTGTGGAGAATCATTGCTTCACAGAAGAAAAAAAGAAAAGAAAAGAAAAGAAAAGAAAAGAAAAAAAACAACTCACTTTGACATTTTTGTTGTTATACTGGGGGGGAATTGAACCCAGGACCTTGTACATACCAGCAAAAACTCTACCACTGAGCTACACTACCAGCACTTGAGTACTTTTTCTAAATTTTAGATGTTTTGATTTAAAATCTTCTTAAATAGAGTATTATACACAAACTGTGAAGTACATTCTCTGAGTGGCCATCTCAGTGAATTTTCATATACTTACACACCTGCATAACTACCATCAGATTAAGGTATAGAACATTTCAGCATTCCAGAAGTTTCTCTCATAAATACTTCCAGTTAATACCCTCTAGGTACATGCTATTCTGATTTACAACAGCAAAGATTAGCTTCAGAGGTTTTAATTCTCATGTAAATGGAGTTACATCTTGTGAATTCAGTAGTGTGGGTTCTCCTGTTTGCTATAATGTCTGTGGGACTCCTCCTTATGTGTGGTAGTATAGCGCTACATTATGCAACCACATCACAGTTTACTTCTCTATTCTCCCACTGGTTGACATTTGGGGTATTCCTAGTTTAGGACTTTTGCAAATTAAGTAGCTATTAGCATTCTTGTACAAATCTTTTGGTGAATGTACACTCTTTTCCTTGAGTATTGTGTTAGAGTTCTCCAGAGAAACAGAACCAGTGGGATGTGGAGAGGGAGGGAGAAAAGGAAGGAAGGAAGGAAGGAAGGAAGGAAGGAAGGAAGGAAGGAAGGAATTCAGGAAGGAGAGAGATTGGTTTACATAATTATGGGAGCTTGGTAAGTCAAAAAAAGTCCGAAATCTGCAGAGCTGCATGGCTGGAGGTCCAGGTAAGAGTTGGTGCTGCAGTTTAGTTGTGAAGGTTGGTAGAATTCTCTTCTCTTTGAGCCAGGTTACTCTTTCAAAAGTCTTCAACTGATTGTCTGAGGCCCATCACATTCTGGAGGATCACTTGGTTTGTTCTAAATTGACTGACTGAAATGCTTACAAACATCTAGAATGTTTGACCAAATATTGAGTACAGTGGCTCTTATGGTTTAGGTAAAATGCCCTGCTTCCCATCTCAAATTTCATGTTCAGAAGTGTGGCTTTTGGAAAGTGATTGAATCATGGGATTGCTGTATTATTGGTGGATCAATCTATTGATGGATTTATAGCTGAATGTGCTCTTAGGAGATGGGACCTGATTGAAGGTGGGTCACTGGTGGTGTGACCTGGAAGGGAGAATTCTTGTTCTCTGCTTTGTTCTCTGATTCCTGGCCACCATGGCGTAGGCAACTTTATTCTACCATCTGTTCTCACCTCACCATTTTTGTCTTGAAGCCTGTTAGCCATGGACTGAACACACTAAAGCCATGAGCCAAAATAAACCACTCCTCCTTTAAGTTTCAAGCGTCAAGTATTTTGTCCCAGTGATGAGAAAGCTTGGTAATACAGTGACCCAGTTAAACTGACACATAAAATACCATCACAAGGCTAAAACTACAAATGGAGCATTTGTAGATACTGCAACAGTTTTTCAACGTGGTTGAGCCATTGTAACACGCTTACTAGTAACGTGTGAGAGTTTCTAGTTGTTCTACATCGTTGTTAACACTTAGAATTGTTTGTGTTTTAAATTTTTCTAATGAGTGTTTACTGATTTGTTTATTTTTATTTGTGTAGTGGTGCTGAAGTTTGAACCCAAGGTCTTGTAAATCTAGGCAGTGCTCTACCACTGAGCTACACCCTCAGCCCTCACTGTAGCTTAAATTTGCATTTCCTTGATAACTAATTCTGCTGAAAACTTTTTCTTATGCTTAAATATTGTTTAATATTGGCACATAAATAGTCTTAAGACAGCACACACTTTTTTATGTTGAAGGTAGGGCTATGAAATGTGGCTGCCAATAGCCTAGTAATTTACTCTCCTTTTAAAAACTAAATATTTGTTGAACATGAACTTAGTCTGACTGAGCAGAAGCTGTTAATAATAAGAATAAGAACAAGAATGATAGGTTCATCTACAGAAACAGATTCACTTTCAGGGGATGAAAAATATCCCCCTCCAGTTGTTTCTCCTTTTCTGTAGTTCTTGCTCCCACATCTGGTTGTACATTAATTAGATAAGGTCATTGGAGTTACAGAATCCCCAGCTACCAGTCTCTGAAACAAGCTAGAAAGTTTTCTCCACTCAGTGACAAGTCCAGTGTCATCTGGATGGGGCTGGTGTTTTAGAGACCCAGATTCCTTCCTACTGTTCCTATCACAGTAAGGGTGACCTTCCTGTTTCTTCCTCATTTTAACCTATGAGAGGGGAGTTCTCTGAACAACCTGTGTTTTTGTGGGGTTTTTTTGCGGCACCAGGGATGGAACTCATGACCTCACACTTGCCAGGCAGTTGCTTAGGCCACTGAGCTAAATCCCCAGCCCTTGTCTTTTTGAGACATGGTCTCACTTTGCCGTTCAGGCTGGCCTTGAGCTCACTTTGTAGCCCAGGCTGGTCTTGAACTCACAACGATCCTCCTGTTTCAGCTTCCTGAGTGCTGGGATTACAGGCGTACACCACCACCTTTCTGTGTTTTATGGCCCAGTTGAATTTTCCTCAGTTGGTGCATCGTGAGAGGATTTCTTTTACCTGGTAAAAATACACTTTGGTTTAATGCATGAAAGCCTTGTGCTATTGAGTCATATTAGAATTTGTAAGAGTGAGAAATAGGGACTGGGGTTATAGCTCAGTGACACAGTGCCTGACGAGCAAGTTCAAGGTCCTGGGTTCGATTTCTGGTATCAAAAGGAAAAAGATTGGGAGGTACGTGAAGTTCTACGTTACAATATTGCTTTTATCATATAGAAAGCTTCTATCACAGACTGAATAAAAATATTGTATGCCTAGTGTGTATGAGACACTAGTTCAGTCTCCAACAACAACAACAACAACACACACACACACACGCACGCACAAAAGTGTTACAAGAATGTCTTTGGATCCCACTGAAGGTGGAAAATGAATAAAATCCCTCTGTAAATGGTTAAATGGTCCAGCAGGTAGTAGAAATATAACTGCTGAGGTTTTCACTATCTTCCCAGGATCAAGAATCTGTTAAGACAAACACTGGTGATACATCATTTGAGCAATTGCAGAACAGTCACCCCAATAATATTTTTTATATCATTTGGTCCACTCTATTGTGAATTGTCGAATGATGCACTTTTAATAATGAAAGTCATAAAAAGTCAAGAAAGAGCTGGTACCGCCCAGGCCGTCCACAAATCCACCCTTAAAGTTGGCTTGACATGTGTTTATTTATTTATTTGCGATCAACATCATTTTAAATACCTATTTTGCATCTCCTGTTCAAGCCACAGTGCTGTTTATTACACAGGCAGGCAATTTGACTTGGGGTCAACCTATGGAGTTCATTCAAATTGCATGTTTTAGCAATTTCAGTTCTGGTTGATTTAGCACGAAAATCTGCCAAAGCATTTCCTTTGTATTTAATTCCTGTTTTGTTTGATGTAGGTTAGCAGTTTATACAATACTCTTCATAAGACTTCTGGAAATTCTTTTTTTTTTTCTTTTTTTTTTCTTTGTGGCACTGGGGATTGAACTCGCAACCTCACCCTTGCCAGGCAGGTGCTTATGCCACTGAGCTAAATCCCCAGCCCCAACTTCTGGAAATTCTTACCCAGTAAATAAGTACACTGATCTGATTTGAAAGTTCTCAGAAACCTGTATTTGTCAGTCTTTTCCATGAGTGTCTTGAAGATAAATAAATACTAAAGACTATCAGATTTCTATAATTTTGATGCAATTTCTAAAACACATTGAGTACATACACACAGATATAACTGAAAGAAAGTTTAACATTATTTACATTTTAACAATGCTTTTTATATAATGTATCAAGAAGGTCTAGTTTAATATCTTTTTTTTTTTTTTACAAGATGGGAGACATAACCTTCAAGGCTTTCTGTTAGCCAACTGGAAAATCTCAAAGTTAATTCTAAGTCAAAAACACTTGATGAGCCACACATGGAGGCAAATGCCTGTAATCTCAGTTATTTGGGAGGCAGAGGCAGGAGGATTGAAAATGTGAAGCTAACCTGGGCAACTTAGTGACACCCTGTCTCAAAATAAAATAAAAAAGAATTGTGGGTATAGTTTGGTGCTTTCAGCTTCAATCTCCAGTATCACTAAACAACAACAACAACAACAACAACAACAACAAACTCACAGCAAACAAAAACAACCCAAAAAACCCATTTGATCAAAACAAGATAACAAGCTGGGCATGTTGGCGCATGCCTGTAATCCCAGCACTTGGGAGGCTGAGGCAGGAGGATCACTGTCAGTCTGAGGCCAGCCTGGACTACAGAGTGAGATCCTGTCTCAAAAAACCAAGAATAAAACAAAAAACAAAACGAAACAACCACCCCCCGAAAAAATAGGATAATAGACCAATATGAAATAATCATCATTTATTTAATCAGAATGATAATTAAAGATTTAAAAGGCAAATACACACAGTTATATGGTTGTAGGAAAACAATCTTAGTTTTGTTTTGTTTTTCAGTGCTGGGGATTGAACCCAGGATCTTTGCACTGAATTATATCCTCAGGCCCTTTTAAAGTTTTTATTTTGAGACAGGGTCTCAGTAAATTACCCAGGCTAGGCTTGAACTTTCAATCTTCCTGCCTCAGCCTCCCAGAGTGCTTGGATTACAGGTGTATGCTGCCAATGCTCAGTTGAATCTCTAACTTTCAGGAAACAAAACAAAACAAATCAAAACAACCCAAACCTTGTAAATGGTCCCTTTCTAATTTCATCCAGCTTGATCCCATACTAAAACTCCTTTAGTAAGATTAATCTTCCACGAAATAGTTACAGTCTTCTCAAATTCCTTCTGTTGTTTGTTCTAGACTTTATCTCTTTCATCTGGGAATAACCTCTCATTCTACTTTAGGATAAAAAAATCTGTCTTGTTTTTCCCTTAAAAGCACATTTTTTGTGTACATAAACTTTACTTACTGAAACATGCTTTCCTTGCCTTGCTATGCAATTGCAGGCTTTATTGTTTCTAGTTTTAACGACTGTCTGAATTACTTTACTCTCACTGGGACATCAGTACCGGCACCCACAATTTAAAGGAGGGAAGGTTTATTTTGGTTCACAGTTTCAGTCTCCAGCCAGCTGATTCCAACACATGAATGGGGTGGCAGAGGGACCTGGCACAGGAAAAACTGCTATCAGGAGGCAGAGAGCAAAGGGAAGAGGCTGGGAGGGAGACATAGCTTCCTTGGTCCCGTGCCAGTGACCTGCCTCCAGCCAGGTCACCTAACAGCAGGTGCTTAGAGCAGCCCCATGATCCAGTCACTTTCTACGCACACAAAAACGTGGAGGATGTTTGAGATCTAAACTGTAACAGTGACCACATATAGATTTTACTTCCTGAAAAAAAATTTTGGAAATGATGACAAGTTCATTTATAAACTTTGATGATGTTTACTTTCCCCTCACGGGAAATGTTCTTAACATTTATGCTTGAATTTCTCATGAAACAAAGTCGCTGAAAGAATTCAGGAAACGTCGCCTAAAATACACACATTGATTTACCTATTTTTGGCACGCTGATCACTTTGAGCTGAAGGCCATTGAGAAACAGCAAAATACAGAGGTTTTGAGTTCTTCTCCATCTTCCTAGAGACAGATCCTGCAAAAGGAGCTCAAGTGTCATAATCCTCTGCCAACTAAGTCACCTCAGGAGAAGAGCCAAAGCCCACAGTAGGCAGACAGACTTTGCCACAGATCATCATCTCTTCTTCTGAGAGCACTACTCACTTTTCCTCAAAATCATTTACTTACTGGTAGGGTATTTTCCTCATCCCGTCGCTATTTACCATTCTGAGTCAAAGGCGCTCAGTGGTCCAGCCCACTTGGTATCCTAAGCAGCTGTGTGCTAAGTTGCTTTCTGTAATTCCATTTCAGACCCAAATGCCATTGCTTTCCAAGACAGAGAAAGACAAAAGCAGGAAACCAATTTAAGACCCAATGTCATCAATGAGGTTTGTTCCACATAATGACTGTGTGACTCTAAGTCACCTTCAGTAAGATTTTGCCATTCAGTCTGGGGTCTCACACTCAGGCGTGTCAAAGGCAGGTGTGTCCTGAAGGCAGAATACTCAATATTTGACAATTAAGAGTCTTACTTTTATATTGTAAAAATGTAAAACGGGATCCCTCAGTGCTGGGATAAAAGCCGAAGTGGGACATGCCACAGGATCGGGTCACATGATAGTTTCACAGTGTACCTCAGTACCTGAACATTTTCTCCCTGCTGTTACCAATTCTGTGAGTTCTTGTGCTCTGCATCAAAAGTGTCAGGTAGGAGTATATGTGGACAGAAACGAGAATTTGATTCTTTTTTTTTTTTTTTTGAGATAGGGTCTCACTATGTAGTTCGCTCTGGCCTTGAAATCACTAGGTAGTCCAGGCTGGCCTCAAACTTGTAGAGATTCTCTTGCCTCAGCTTCCTGAGTGCTGGGCTTACAGGTGCACACCAACTCACCTGGCTTTCAAGTATTCTTATACTTGAGCCCGAGGTGGGGAGTAAAGCCACAGTGGGGACGGATTCAAAAGACAAAGCTATACAGCTTTTAAAGTATCTATGGGGTAGGCAGGGACCCAGTCTTTTGATGTCATCATAGGTAGAAGTGGAGTTTTAGCTGCCCCGTGCATTTCTTCATCATTTCCCTTCATGCCAAAACGCAGGTCACGTTACTGTTTTAAATTTTCACCTCTGTGTAGGTTTTACTAAGCTAATAAAGGTAACTTTAGGTTCCTGTAGTGACTATACTGTGTGTGTGTTTGCCATTTACCACCTGAAATTTATGCCTTATCGCCTGGGAAATTTCTTAATTTGGGTTTGGCACAGGGCAGATCTCCCCTGCCTTAGTGGGTCTGATTTTAATGATCTTGATGCTTCGTTTCGGTTTTTGGCTCTGACTTCTTGGTATCCCTGCCAGTCACACAGTCCTTGAAAGCTGAGCCAACTTCCCATCCTCCTGTCTCCAGGCATGTTCCCTTAATTTCATAGCCTTGAAGACAGGCCCACCTTTTCACTTCCAGTTTTCCAGCATGTCTGTTAGCCATGGGACGGAGGACCAGCCCAGCTACCTCTTGCTGCTCAGAGTCTGGCTTTTCCTGTTGTGATAATCCTACCCTCTATCGTCGGGTGGCCCCAGTAGCCCTTAAGTGCCCAAACCCAGAGCCCACCCTCAAATGTGAACTTGGCCCTGTGATCCCCTTTACCAAGTGAGTTCATGATTTTCCAGTTTCTGTTGGGCCCCCCCGCACCTCCTTCTAGGCCCCAGTCCTCTTTCTATCACAACTTCCGCTCTTGCCAGTGATGGATTGGCAAGAGATAAAGTTATTGTTAAGTCTAGTTTAATGATCTTAAGTGGTTTTTATTCCTTATTATGGAATTGGGTGCCGCGACCCATGTGGCCCTTGAGGTTCTTGGGGTGAAGGACCGAGAGAGGATGAGAAAATAAAGAAGAGACAAAGCTGGGGCTGGGGTCAGGGGAGCCCTTACTCTTCTGATGGGAGAGAAGGAACTGCTCACGTGTTTATTTATATACTTGGAAGGATGGTGTCAATTTCAACCCCAATGCCTAGCAACCCATTGCTTGGATTGTCTAGGGGCTTGATGTGTTTCCTGGCTGTAGCAACTTCCTCCCCTGGCTTTCCTGGGTGCTCTCTGTTTTTGGTTCTGTCATGTCTCTGCCAAGCCACAGCCCTGTGCTTGTGGTCAATTTCCAGCTTCAAAGGCTCCCAGTAGTTAGGTATGGCTCAGAAACAGAAGGTGCAAGCAGAGCAGGTTAAAAGATCTCCTGGGCTGCAACGTGGCCCTCCAACATTTCTGACAGAAACAGAAGTGGTTACAACTCAGCAGTTTGCTGTATTTGAGTCTGCTGCGGCCTCCACTGACCATGTTCAGATGCTGTGGTGCCCTGAGGCCCAGGTTTTTCTACTAAGTTTGGCTGCAGGTTATGTCCTCTTCTCCTCTTCCTCCCCACCCACCTCTCTCTGCTTGTCCACTCTGTGACTCCGCGCTCGGGCCACCT
>RJWT010003015.1:15183-38223 GCA_004365215.1 Cuniculus paca
AGGAAAGAAGCAAGGCATGATGAGCTGGCAAAGCCTTCAGATGGCCTCCGTGCTGCCTTCCTCAGGTCAAGACAGTTTCTTTGATCCATTTTTCCCATACCGCAGATTACGAGAACAATAGAAGGTGGAGAAAATGTATTCGTCAAAAATTCCTCAGGAGGGACGGCTGGTGGGCTGGCGAGTAGTTAGTTGGCCAACAGGGGGACATCTCCGTGGCCACTGAAAGTCCATGGATGGCTCTTCAGAGGGTCCAGCACGCGGGAGTGGAGGGCGCCAGTGGGAGAGGTTGAGATCCTGCTGAGTTTCCCAAGGCTCCTTCCTGTGCCCGACTCTGGACTTCAGTAAAGGTGACCGGGACTCTGGATTTCTCGTGCTAATGAGAAAGTGCGTTCCCCAGAATGGAGTCTGAAGAGGGAGGGAGCCAGCAGATGTGTGTGTGTGGGGGGGTGCTCTCCAGCATAGGAGGGAAGTGGGGTTTGAGTTGCCCAGCCTGGGAGTTGGGGTTCAGACTGAGTTTTACCTGAATCTACAAGGAGCAGGAAGCCTAAGGGATCTAGAGGTCATAATTTTCCTCCCATATTTTCTGAATATAAAATAAGATGATAACTTTGGGAGGGATGTTTTCCAATACCAGCAACCAGTTGTCTGATTGTACAGATTACCAATTGGGTGTTCAACAGTTCAGCTCAATCTGATACTTCTTGCTCTAAATGAACACAGACCCCACCCCTAAACTAACACGGACCCTACGATTAAAGGCACAGTCTCACAAGACTGCCCCTACTTCAAACTCCAGTCGTAAGTCTTGGGCTTTCTGAGCTTCTGACCAACTGGCTATAATTGGGGGTCCCAACGACGCCCTCCTTATGATATTAATTTGCTAGAGTGGCTCATGGTACTCCAGGAAACTCTTTACATCGTGTGCCTGTTCATTATGAAGGATGCAATTCGGAAACGGCCAGGTGGAAAGATGCTTAAGGGAAAGTATGGGAAGGAGGGATGGAAATTCCATACTCCCTCCCCAAGGCCAGAGCCTAAGAAAGAGCCTTGGGGACAAATACTTTCACTTTTATGGCTAGCTGTGTTCAACTCCTGCCCACAAGATTCAAATAATACAGCAAAAGCATTTAGACCATCAGAAATATTTTAGCAGAATAATAATAGTATTTTTGAAAAAGTCAAATCATGGAGAGGAGGTAATGAGTCTTCCTCAGTCCCACTCTTTCCCCTGGCCACCCTCCCTGGAGGCCAACCCTTGAACTCTTCTATCAGCCTTTTCTGTGGTGTCTTCTTTATCGCTTTTTCTTAATGACCATCAATTGTGATCATTATCTCTTGACTTCCTGTTTAATCTGTGAAAATGCAGCTCGGTCATACTTGCCTTCTTTTGCTGGTATAAGTCAGCTCTGTTTTCAGTTTATTGTAACTAAGATCCCAGTATCTACATCGTCCATCTTTATTTCCCATCATAAACTGGAGATATTTTCTTGTCACGGTAAGGCCTATCTACCACCATTTCTCCCTTCACGGCCCTTTCTCAAAATCTGCCATCAGCTCCTTTTCACAATGATAACTTGGTCTTCACCATAGTTATGGATTCTACAGGTTGCCTGTAAGCTGATTCTAAAAGTCAATAATTCAGTGAACAGTGGGGACATTATGGGGAGTGTAGTAACCACATTACATTCCCTTTGTTTTTACAGCTTTTTACTTTTGCAGGAATTTCTGATTGGCTTTTTCTTCTTGTATTGCACATGTGGATCATATGTGCTTCAGTCTTTCCATTTGGCCAGATATTCTCCTATGCTACCTTTCTTCAGAAACTGCCTTTAGGACCTTCTTCCTCCCATTTAACCTGGACTACTTACTCTCTGGGCCTGCTTCATGGCAGTTCCAGGAATGACCTGGATTCAAGGTATACTCTGAGTGGTGTCTAAATGTGATAGATTAACTGGGGTGCAGCCTGGAGGCATCAGTGAGTTAGGGTATATATCAGTTGGTAGGGGGCAAAGGGATATATTTCTCAGGTGCCAAATGTGGACAAAGCCACCCTGGGGTTCTTTTCTTAATTTTTTTTTCTTTTTGAGACAGGGTTTCACTACATAGTTCAGGCTGGCTTTGAACTCACTTTGTAGCCAGGCTGGCCTCAAACTCATGGAATCCTCCTGCCTCAGCCTCTCAAAGGCTGGGATTACAGGCGTGTGCCACCATACCTGCCTGCTCTGGGATTTTTTAAAAGGGTTCTTGCCCAAGAGAATGACCTGGGGGAACCTAACAGAAAAGACCCCTGAAGGGCTGGGGATATAGCTCAGTGGCATAAGCGCCTGCCTGGCAAGTGCAAGGTCTTGAGTTCAGTTCTTGATACAAAAACAAAACAAAACAAAACACCAAAATAAAAAAAAGACCCCTGAAACCCAGGGGAGAGTTTTCAACACCCAGTTGGAGGAAACACATTGCCTACATCAAGATAATCGTGTGTGTGTGTATGGACACACGTGTGTCTCCAAGTATCTCTAAAAGACTTCCCATTACAAATAAATAAATAAATAAATGCTGAAGAAGTTCTTTGAGGGTTGGGGATTTAGCTCAGTGGCATAAGCACCTGCCTGGGAAGCATAAGGTTCTGAGTTCAATTCCCAGTACAAAAAAAAGGGTGCTGAAAAAGCCTTCCCAGGGGAAAACCAGTAAGCATGCACCCCCACTCCAGGCATACTGCTACCAGTGGGCAGATGTACCAACCATGCAAGACTGTGTCCTCCCCCATTTTACCCTGGTCCCTAAACCTTACCCTTGGAAGTGGTGAGTGATAGGATCTAGAAGATGACAGAAAAAGTCAAACCCTTCTCAATCTGGGCTTTAAAGCCTGGGTCTGACCCATGCTGGGGGAGGGAGCAGCTCCACCTTGCCTAAGAGCTGAGAACTTTGAATATTCCAGTGAATCAGAATTTCAGGGTGCTCTGTGTGCCTGAAAGACTTTTCATGACTTCAGAGCAATTGGCTAAACAATGAGATCTGCCCTGGAGTGTTGTGCGAGAGAAGGACTTGTTCAAAGTAGCAGGTTAATGAAAGTGTGGGAAGAAAGACAGCTTGGCCTGCTCATACCCACTGAGTGTGGCCAACCCAGGCACCCTTTCCAGCCACATGACAATGTGTCAGGAGCTCTGCAGTTCCCACACTGGCCTGGACGCCACACTCCGTGCTAGTGTGATGTCTGGAGGTGCTGGGCATTGTGAGGGGAAAATGATGCTGTGAGGAAGGGGGTTGCTATGGAGCACTCCATGGCAACTCTCCTGGTGAAGCAAAATAGATGCCACTGGAAGTTTAGCTCGTTGGAGGCTGGGGCTCAGGAGCTCGGTTTGGGTCATAGGCCAGCAAAGTTTCTACAGAGGGCAGAGGGCAAATAATTTAACCTTAAGGTCCACATAATCCGTGTTGCAATCACTTGTTCCTGCTGTTGGGGCCCCAAAACAGAGATACCACATAAATGAATGAGCATGGCTGGGTTCCATTATAACTATTTACAAAAGCAGGAGATAGGCTGAGGTTCACTGTGTGCCAACTTTTGGATTAGAGGATGAGCTAACTTGCATTTTCTGCTCCCTCTCTGATAAGAAACTGCAGAGAGAAACCGAGATTTCAGGAGAGAAAAACAGACTGCAACAACCAAACCAAAAAAAAAATAGTGAGACATGCTTCTTCCTGGAAACCGATGGTTGTTTTAAAATTCTCTGTACACCTGTGTTTTTAGGGGGGTGTGTGGTGGTGGGGGGGTCAGGCTGACTGTGGCTGGAAGTGGCAATAGGAGGATGCCAGAGGACAGCAACTTGCCTCACCACTTCCTAGAATTGTCGAGGAGCTGTCACTGCCTGTCACCAACCTAATGCAGCTTCATCCGAGTCAGCAGGGTGGCAAAGCCTGCTAGACGGAGGCATCGTGGACGAGGCAGACCAACACCATGGGCTTCCTCTCCTGCACGCTTTCCTTGGAAATCTTCAGCATGTAGGAGGCTCAGTACTGTTCCCCAAGGGCTAAAGCAGAGGCTCTGACCTCAGACGCTGCTAGGAGGGTAACAGTGAAGAGGAGAGAGAGAAAGTAGATGGGTCTTGTGGTGCCTGGGGCTCAGCTCCTTCCCGCTCCTTGAAACCACAGGCTGGAGTGTTACTAGACAGAGTGACCGAGTCCAGCAAGGGGCTTCTAGGGAAGATGCTTCTGGTGACACACATATCATCTGATGCTGCGTTATTGGGTCACACAGACAGAGAATACCTGTAACACAAACACACAAAGGTAGAAGAGCAGTTTTGGCAACAGGAAGTTGCAAAAGAAGAAACATATGAGTTTGATTCCTGGTACCAAAAAAAAAAAAAAAAAAAAAGAGAGAGAAAAAAGAAAGAGAAGAAAAGAAAAAGAAAAGGCAAGTGGTAGATGAGATGAATCACAGGATGCATGAAACTGAAGGATGAGGACTCGGGTGCCGTGGAACATGCCTGAGGCCCCAGCTACTCAGGTCACTGAGGTGGGAGAATGAATTGAGAATAAATTGAGCCCAGG
This sequence comes from Cuniculus paca, assembly GCA_004365215.1. Classification (NCBI taxonomy): domain Eukaryota; kingdom Metazoa; phylum Chordata; class Mammalia; order Rodentia; family Cuniculidae; genus Cuniculus; species Cuniculus paca. The sequence goes on from RJWT010003015.1 coordinate 19,735, forward strand.
AGTTTGGGGCCAGCCTGGACCACACAGTGAGACTTCATCTCAAAAACAATTAATTAATTAAATAACATTAAATTAAATTAAAAATTTTCAAAAAGTTGCTTAAAACTGCAGGATGAAATGGTGAGTAGAAATAGCCATTTGAAACTCTAAGAAAAAAATAGACCAGAAGAAATATGAATGACAGTGGAGCAATAGGAATAAAAGGGCCATTGTCCAGAGACTAAAAGCCCCAGGAGACAAAAATAAAGGTGGAGAATAGGAGATCTTGGAAGAAAAATTAAAGAATGATGATCAAAAGGCCAAAAGGACTTAGAGCACAAAACCAGAGATAATTTGTATGATGGTTAATTAGCAAGGGCACTATACAAATTCACATAATAAAGAGTCAATATTGCTAGGCGTGGTGGCACTCGGGATCCCAGCACTCAGGAGGCTGAGGCTGGATGATTGTTGGGAGTTTGAGACCAGCCTGGGCTACAAAGTGAGCGCATGGCCAACCTGAACTGCATAGCAAGACCCTGTCTCAAAAAGACAAGGACCGGGGCTTTAGCTCAGTGGCGTAAGCACCTGATTGGCAAGCACAAGGTTGTGAGTTCAATCCCTGGTGCCAGAGGAAAAATAAATAAATAAACAGTATTAAAAAATTGGTTGTATTAATATATACTAGGAATAAAAATCAACATGAAATTTAAAATATATGATTTATAAGCCAGGCATGGTGGCACATTTCAATATTCCAGCACTTGGGAGTCTGAGGCAGGAGAACTGCCAGGAGTTTAAGGCCAACCTGATCTACATAGTGAGACCTTGTCTCAAAACAAACAAACAAGCCCCTCAGATGTACCATTTAATAATATTGAAACTATGATGTACTTGGAGAGAAATTTAATGAAACATATGCAAGATCTGTATTCTGAAAAAGTATAAAACATTACTGAGAGAAAATAAAGAAGATTTAAATAAATGAAGAAATGTACCTATACTGTTAAGATATAAAAATTCCCTAAATTGTATTAAAGATTAAACAACAATCCCAGTCAGAGTTCCAAACTGATTCCAAAATTTACATGGAAAAATAAAACAATTAGAATAGTCAGAATGAAAAGAATAGGGCCAGGGATATGGCTCCGTGGCACAGTGTAAGGCTGTGAGTTCAATTCTTGAGACCAAAAAATAAATAAATAGAAAGAATAAAGTTAAAAGATACTCATTTTTAAGGCATTATAAAACCACAGAAATAAATACAATGTGTTGGTGAAAGAACAGACACATAGATCAATATAACAGAATATAGGGTCCAAAAGTAGACTGACATATATATGGTCAACTGGGTTTTTAAAAGGCTGCAAAGGTAAGTTAATGAAGAAAGAACAGTCTTTTCAACAAATCACACTGGAACAACTGGATATCATTATGCAAACATGTGAACCTCACTCTACACCTTGGCTCATACATTGGGCTAGTTACCTTTCATTCACTATAACAAAATACCCGGGATAATCAAGTTATAAAGAGAAAGGGTTTATTTTGCTCATGGTTTTATAATTTCCAGGTCATGATTGTTGGCCCTGTTGTTTTGGGCCTGTAGAAAGGCAGCATATCACAGCAGAGGTGCATGGGAGACAAAAGCACTCACCTCATAGGAAACACAACAGAAACAGGAAGAGATGGGGATCCCACCATCCCCTCCAGGGGTAAGTCCCCAGCGGTCTAAGGAGCTCCAGATAGGCCACACCTCCTAAACCTCTCAGTGGTGCCACCCTGTGGAGCAAACCTTAAACACATGGGCCTCTGGGGACTTTCAGGGTCCAAACTATAGCATGTATAAAATTCAAAATCGTCATAGACACAAAAGCAAAATTCCAAAATATAAAATGTCTGGGAGAATCTATAAAACAAATCTTTTTTTTGCTTAGAGGAGGGGAAGATATCATGTAACCATGTAACCAAAAACGTTAATAAAATTTTAAAATGGATATATTTTATTGTATTGAGTCTCTTTCTGTTGCTCTAACAGAATATCTGGAGCTGAATACTGTATAAAGAAAAGAAGTTCACTTAGCTCAGTTTTAGAAGCGGAACATCTAAGATCATATGGTTCAGTTGATTTGGTCTCTTAGGGGAGCTTCACGGTATATGGGGAAGACATCGCATTGGCAGACAGGAAGCTAGAGAGATTCAGCAGTGAGGTTGGCATTGTAATACTGTGAAGAACCACTCAGAGCCTGAAGCTGTGGGGAAGATCAGATTTCATTCCTCTACCTACAGGCGGGCTGGCATCGGAGTGAACAGCAGCAATTATCTAAAGGGCGAACTGAGTACACATAAGTTTTAAGGTTGGGGGTGTAATTTTAAGGAATCTCAAGAAATCCGGATAAAATGTTTGAGTTTAAGGCTGTAGGGGCAGTCAGTGCAGGTTGGTACACAGAGCTGGCCTCAGGGGACTGCAGGGTGACCTTAGCCCTACGCTCAACTTTTTATTGCCCTTGCTTCTTGTTTACCAGGGACAAGCTATTGCAGGTAATGGAAAGTCCATTGCTTGTACTGGGCAGCTCAGTGTCTCTCTCAGGTCACTCCCAGGCCAGTCCTGACAGGAGTCCATTTGTTTATTTGTTTGTTTTTTGAGACAGGGTCTTACTACATAGTCCAGGCTGGCCTCAAAGTCAGAGCAATCCTCCTGCCTCAGCCTTCTAAGTGTTGGGATGACAGGCATGCACTACCATGCCCAGCTCAAGGTTAGATTTTTTTTTAACAATCTGCTCATGCAAGAACTAACTGGAACTACATTAATTCCTTCCAAGAGCACCAAGAATTCCAATGACCTAATCACCTTTTACCAGTCTCCACTCTCACAGGTTCTGTCACTTTCCAACACACTGAGGCCCAGTCTTCCAGCATGTGAACCCTTGGGAGACACATTTACTCCATACCCAACCCATAGCATCAATCAAAGTTTCCAAGTTTTTGTACTTTATTTTATTTATTTATTTATTTATTTATTTATTTATTTAGTGGCACCGGGGATTGAACTCACGCCCTTGCGCTTGCCAGGCAGGCACTTAGGCCACTGAGCTAGATCCCCAGCCCTTGTCTTTTTGAGACAGGGTCTCACTATGCCGTTCAGGCTGGCCTTGAGCTCACTCTGTAGCCCAGGCTGGTCTCGAACTCACAACGATCCACCTGTCTCAGCCTCCCAAGTGCTGGGATTACAGGTGTGAGCCACCACACCCGGCTAGTTTCTGTACTTTAAAAAAAATCTGTTAAGAAAATGAAAATACAAGATGTACATTGGGAGAAATATTTGCAAAACTCAGATTTGATAAAGGATTTCTATCCAGAATATATGAAAAAATTCTCAAAACTGCAGAAGAAAACAAAGAATCCAGTTAAAAATGGGCAAAACTTTTGACCTAATATTTTGGCAAAGAGGATATTATTGATGGCAAATAAACGCATGAGAAGATACCCAGTAGCCTTAATCATTAGGGAGATGAGTTAAAGCGATGATCCCAAAACACTGCAAACCTGTCCCAGTGACTAGAAAGAAATGATGATAGTTAAGTACAGATGAGGCATGGAGAGCAACTGGACTTCTTACACACTGCTAAGCAGAAATGTAAAGTGGTAAGACTGTTATGGCAAAATGGATCAAATGTAGGAAGACACGGCACTAAGGGGGCATAGGAGACAAAAATTTTATTATACCACTGGGCTTGACTGGGATCACTCCTGGTGATGTTTTGGAGCTTTTATAGTGAGAGCAAGCAGGAGGCACAAAGGTAGATTTGGCGTATTATGATTGGAGGGTTGGGTGACATCATGGGTTGCTGAGGAACTTTAAACATGTCAAGTTACATTGCAAGGCCATCAGTTAAACAAGCATGGATTACACAAAGGAAGAAATGTTTTGTTATCAGGTTTTCTGGACATGTCTGCTTGGTTTTGGCAGGCACTCTTGGCAGGCTTTTATTTAAAATTTTAATTTCCCTTTCAAGACCACTTTGGCATTGTCTTAGAAAGTTACACACATACGCACACACACACACCCTAAATTTAAACATGCACTCACTATACGACTTTGCATCCTTCTCCTAGGCATTTGTCTAAGATAGTAGGAAGTTATGTTTACACAACTTGTATGGAACAATTTGAGGCAGCTTTCTGGACAACTGCCATGAGATTTTCAGTCAAGGTAGCATGACTCAGCAGCAAAATGCACAGAATCATGGACACCCCAGAGGCATGAATCAATCTCAGGTGTGTGACCTGAGAGAAAGTGAGACTCCCAAATGCTGCACACTCTGAAAATGAGAAAACTCTTGTGAGAGTAAGCAGATAAATGGTGGCCAGGGCTGAGGTGGCAGAGGGGCTGGCCACATGGGCACAAGGGAACTTCCTAGAGTGATGGAACTGTTTTCTATCTTAACTGTAATAATGGTTTTTATCGACCTCAAAAACTCCTTTAAATGAAAAAGAATAAATTTTACTAAATTTTGCTTTATACATGCTTTATACATGCTTTAAAAAGGTCACAAAAAACATGTCAACTGAGATACCAGAGTACCGGCTATGTGATTACATTGATGTGAAATTCAGGAAGCAGCAAAAGGATGAGTAGAGCAAGCCTGGATAATGTAGCTACCTAGTGAAACCCTGCCTCAAAATAAAAAATAAAAAAGGGCTGAATGTAGCTCAGTGTGAAGGCCCTGGGTTCAAGTCCCGGTACCACACACAAAATTTTCTTCAATCAATTTACTATAACATTTTTATAGATGGATAAAGATCCACAAGTAATTTTAAAAATTAAAGAAAAATTAGAAAGAAAGAGAGAGAGAAAGAAAGAAAAGAAAAGAAGGAAGAGCCTGGAGGGTGTGCTTTTTCCTCTCAGAGTTATAAAACCAGACTAATAAAAAGTGGCCTTGGCATAGAACAGAGAAGTTGGCAATGTATGTCAGAGAACACAGGCCAGGAGGCAGAGTCAGGTGTAGGTGCGAATGTAACACACATTCAATCAGGTGATGGTGTTGGAAAAGATATGGAAAAAAATAAAACTGAATCCAAACCTAAAAGCACATGCTGGAGGGGCCTCTGGATAGACATGCTATAGATGTGAAATAAAGGCCATTGGGGGAGGGTATGGAGATCCAGGGCTAACGAAAGACTTGAAAGTTCAAAGCCTACATGTAACTACCAATCTTCACTTTCTAGAAGGAAAAAAAGAATTGAGACCCTCGATTCCTTTGATTAGGCTAAAATGATGGAGGTTTTTAAAAATGAAAGATATCTTGAGCAAAGTTAAGTGGTAGTTAACAATAGAGAAAAAGTGTTTGTAATGTCTAGAGCCAATAAGAGATTAGTATCTACAATAAACGAAGATGTTCTGCAAACCAACAGAAAGTAACCTGAACCAGGCAGGTGGTACATGCCAGTAATCCCAGCACTCGGGAGGCTGAGGCAGAAGGATCATCAGGAGTTTGAGACCAGCCTGGGCTACATAGTGAGTTCAAGGCCATCCTGAACTGCATAGTGAGACCCTGTCTCAAAATAAACCGAAAGAAAGAAAAGAAATTAAAAAAGAAAAGAAAAGAAAAGAAAGAAAGCTGCAATTCTAAAGAACATGGCCAGGGCTGGGGAGAAGTTCAGCGGCACAGTGCCTGCCTGGCAAGTGCAAGGTCGTGAGTTTCATTCCTAGTACCAAAAAACAAAATAAAATTAAAACAGAGAACATGGCCCAAGGTCACAAGCAGGCAAATTCCAGAGGAGGAAAACAAAATCCAGTAAGCACAGGAAGAGAAGATCCAAACCTTTAGTAATGAGCATGGGGCTGCAGCTGACAGTGTGGTCCAGAGGGCCACCTGCAGATTGAGTGTCTGCATACCTGGGATGCAGGCTTCCTGGAGAGTGACAGGCGGGACAGAAGGAATTTGGAAATGAACGCAGGTGACTAAGAGGGGTCCCTGTCCAGGGACTGAGGAGTATACTGACATAGCTACAGTCTGTCACACACCTGCCATCTCTTACATGTGGCATAAGGGGCCAGGGCAGTGCTGTGTGGGCAGGGAAGGGACAGACAAGTGTTAAGACCCATGGAAATATCTCACAGCCCAGCAGACAGAGGGACACAGGTGAGCTGGGAAATGTTCCTGCACATCCCAGCGGGAACAGGCAGCCGAGTTCATTTGAAATGACCAGAGTGGCTGAGCTGAGAGGAGAACAGAGACCCTAGCTGGGACAGCAGCAGGGTTGGTGGCAGGGAAAGGGAGCAGCTATGGTCACCTCCCTTCTGCTTTAATAGTCCGGACTCAGGCCCCAACTTACACAGGAAAACCCCCCCAAAAGGCAGGACAAGTAGCCACAACCAGAGGGCAGTCAGGGGGGTCTGGTTACCCCTGGCCCAGAGCAGGGGGTCGCTGTGTGGTCTAATGAGAGTCGACCCCCCAGCGCCGTGCGTGTGTGTGTGTGTGACATAAATCCATGAAAGTTTGAATAGTTTGCATGGGTGTGTGTTTGTGCAAGAGTGAGCTTGTGGAAGAGTTGCGTGAGTGTGTAGGGCAGTGTGTGTTTGGGAATTGGGTTATTTTTGAAAGGGCTACTGCACTTTTAAAGCCCGACAGGGAAACCCGGGCCCCTCTAAAAGGCGGAAGACTCTAGGGCGGTTGTCGCCGCTGGGGGGAGGTGGCCTGCGTGATGACTCAGTATCCGGGGCGGAGCAGGGTGGGACACTCTTTTATAAGACCCCGCGGCCGCTAGGCCTCCATCCGAGCTACGCTGCTCACCGAGGTCTACGCTGCAGGGTGCAGAGTCCGGGCCGCCGTCTACGCAGCAGCAGCAGCAGCAGTGAGTCCGCTCCGCAGGGCCTCCGAGGGCTCCCAGTGCGCGGCTGGCGCTGCGCCCTGGCTCCTGGGGGACTCGGAGATGCCAGCAAGCGGCAGGCCGCCTGCAGCGTTGGGATGGCGATTGGGAACCGCGGGCGGAGTTGGGGGCCTCAGGGGGCCCGGAGAGCCCAGACCAGGGACGGGGCCCCAGGGCGGGCGAGCGCACTGCTCCCAGGTCCTGCTCTCCAGCCTCTAACAACCTTCTCCTGTTCTCTCTAGTGGCGCCCTACACCATTGTGTACTTCCCAGTTCGAGGTAGGAGCCTGTGCCTGCAGGGAGGGGGGCAGCGGCCTCCGGGACCCCATCGACCTGGATGGGGGGGCCTAGCCCAGCCCAGCCTTGGCTCTCCTACTTGTGGCTACAGTCGCAGGCCTCCTCCTTTGCCAGTCCTGGTCACCTGGTCATCAGGAGTCTGTTCCCTTGTCCCCTCCCCTCACCACGCTCCCCTTCCTGGGTTGCCCTGAGGCTGGGTCTTGCATGTTTTCACACCCTGTCCTGTCCCTCCCTCCCAGGGCGCTGCGAGGCCATGCGCATGCTGCTGGCTGACCAGGGTCAGACCTGGAAGGAGGAGGTGGTGACCACGGAGACCTGGATGCAGGGCACGCTCAAAGCTTCCTGTGTGAGTGCCTGCACCCGGGTGGGGGAAGGGTCAGGTCTTAGGGGACTGTGACCAGTGTTGGCCGCAGCCAGGCTCTCCCTCACAGAGTTGAACCCCTCTCCCCTGCAGCTGTATGGGCAGCTCCCCAAGTTCCAGGATGGAGACCTCACCCTGTACCAGTCCAACGCCATCCTGCGCCATCTGGGCCGCACCTTTGGTGAGTCCTGAGGCCCTGGGCAGTTCAGGCAGGGATGGGCATCGGCCATGACCTGAGCATCTGCCCTCCCAGCTTCCCCCGTGTCAGTTCAGTCCAGAGTGGAAGAAGCAGAGACACACAGGTTACCCTGCTCACCCGTGGAGCAGGCCCGGTCCTCTGGCTTTCCCTGTGCCAGGCGGCCTCTCCGGAGTTCTGAGTACCTGCTGTGTATTAGGCTCCCCCTCCCGTCTGTCCATTCCCTTTCTACTTCTCCCAGGGGCTGTGGCCCGCAGACAGCCATATGCCTGGGTAGCGGGTGCTAGATCAGGTGCTAGTCATGTGCTGTCTGCTCTCCCGGCCCCCAGGGCTCTATGGGAAGGACCAGCGGGAAGCAGCCCTGGTGGATGTGGTGAACGATGGTGTGGAAGACCTCCGCTGCAAATATGTTACCCTCATCTACACCAACTACGTGAGCCTGGGCGCCTGGGAGAGAGGGGCACTCCGGGGGTGAACGAAGGAAGGGGCTCTTATACCCTCATCCCTGGCCCTCACACGGCTCTGGCTGACCCCTTCCTTGGTTAGGGTGTTACGGTCGGAGGCCAGGTTCCCTCACCAGGTGGCTCCCCATGGCTGCCCAAGGAAGGGGGTTCTGTACCAGTTTCTGGAAGGAGGTGCTGGTAATTTCAGATGGGCAGTGAGTGCAGGTCTGAACTCACCTGGGGTCCTGGGGCCGATCAGCAGAGGCAGAGTGCGTGCACATGCGTGCATACAGGTGTGTGGGTGTGGCTGTAGAGGGGGAGAGGAGGCCAGATCCTCAAGGTCTTGAACCTTCTGGTGTGGACTTTCCTGAGGGTTGTGGAGGCCACTGAGGAAACTGAGTAAGGCTGTGTCTGAACATGAGGTCTGGAATGATCCTCAGAGGAGCCAGATCTGAGGTTTTAGCAATAATCTGCTCGGAGATTATAGCAGAGATGGCAAGGTGGAATGGGTGGGAAAGACGAGCCGCTCAAGTGGGCAGTGCTTGGTAATGGGGTGAGTGTGGGGAGCAAGCGGAGGAGCAGAGGAGCTCCTGGGGTCTCCCATGTGGGCGGCAGAACAGGGCGTGTCTTGCTTGGAGCAGGGGCTTGTGCTGGGAGGGTGGGAGGACAATGTCCAGCCTTGGCATCCTTCCTGCAGGACACGGGCAAGAGTGACTATGTGAAGGCCCTGCCTGGGCATCTGAAACCGTTTGAGACTCTGCTGTCCCAGAACCAGGGGGGCAAGGCTTTCCTCGTGGGCGACCAGGTGAGTCTGCCTCTCCTGGGTCTTTCCATGCCATCCTCTCCTCATACATGGAAACAGATGGGAGTCATTCCTGTGGCAAAGTAGGACAGACCTAGGGGGTGGGCCCAGCTTCTCTGCCCCCTACCCCTCACTCTCACCCCTGGCCTGCTTCCACTGACTGACATCTTGACCCCTTGCCCTGCAGATCTCCTTTGCTGACTACAACCTGCTCGACTTGCTGCTGACCCACCAGGTCCTGGCCCCCAGCTGCCTGGATGACTTTCCCCTGCTCTCGGCCTACGTGGCGCGCCTCAGTGCCCGGCCCAAGGTCAAGGCCTTCCTGGCCTCCCCAGACCATGTGAACCGGCCCATCAATGGGAATGGCAAACAGTGAAGTCTTGTGGGGCTCTTGGAAGAGCCAGGGCTGCTCATCTCTCTTTTCCCAGCACCAATAAATTTTCTAAGACCAAAGCTGGTCTGTGAGCACTGTGTTTCCTGGAGAGGAACTCTCGGACCCTCACATGATGGGCTGGGGAGAGAGGAGCAGAGGGTGCACACAGGGACACAGTGTGTCTCTCTGAATCTCTTGGGGAAATCTGGGTTTCCTGAACTTCAGAAGTAGGAAAAGAATGGGGAAGAGGGGAAAAGGGGGAGAAAAAAGAGGAGAAATCTTGAGATCACTGCCCTTGAGGAGTCCAGTCTAGTGAGGGAGGAAGCTTCATCTACTTGTACTGGGCCCAGCTGGCATCCAGCAGCAGAAGCTGAAGGGGCACAGGGCTGACAGGTGAGTGAAGTCCCATCCTGTCCTGGGACTCCGCAGGGAGCTGAGCAGCTCCAATCCATGCTGGGCTGGTGAGAGTCACCCGGCTGTTCAGCTGAGTTAGGTGTTTTGATTCATCCTGGGTGCACAAACTACATTGGTGTATTTGTTGGGATTCTTCAGAGAAACAGAACCACAGCGGAGGCAAAATTTCACCCCTGACCTTTGAGAGGTGTTTTGTTTTGGCGAGGTCTGAGAACTACGTTGCGAGATATCAACAGAGGGAAAAAAAAGTGAAATTTAATACAATCTCAACATGGCACAGGAACCTTCATAAGAAAATGAAGACCTGACAGTGCAGTTAGTATTGAACATCTATAACCAGGATACAACAAAAAATTGTGTAGAGGGACAAAGCCAAGGGGCTGGGGCTAGGATATATTACTATTACGTGGCAGAGAAGTGACTAGGAAGATGAGGGTTAGTTTAATAAGCTCTGTTAGCACAGATTTCCCTTCTGTCTTCAGTTTTCTGTTGCCATACCAGAACACCTGAGACTGGGTAATTTATAAAGGGAAGAGGTTTATTTTGGCTCATGGTTCTGGAAGTGCGGAAGCACAGCATTACAGTATGCTTGGTTTCTGCTGGGAATTTCATGACAAAAAGGGCACACAGGCTCCTGTGGAAGGGGCATGTGTGCCAGAGAAAAAGGCATTTCGTGGTAACTACCCCACCCTTCTTTCCCTCAAGACAAGCATTAATCATTCATGAGGGTTCTGGCCCTTTAGGGCCCCAATATGTGTTGACAATTAAATATAAACATATTTTGGTGAAGAAAAGCCATGTTTAAGCCATAATGGCTTCTTCACAAGGAAATTTCATCCTTTGCTTTTAAGAAGGACACAATGACCTTCCATTTGCTGTTTTTCCAGAGTCTTTAAAGAGTCAATGTGCCAGAGTGGCGTATTTTGGGGTGGCATATCCAGAACTCCTTCATTTTCCCCATTCAAAATTCCCCTGGGAGTTTCACACATGAAAAATTGAGTTATTGGCTGCAGAGAGAAGAAATAGTTTAGTAGCTAGTAACTGCAAAGAGAAGAACACAGATTCAGATGGGAATGAAAGAGAGAAAACAAAAAAAAACCTCAGCACATTTCTCCTAAGGGAAAATCCTTCGAAGTCACCCACAGGGATGCTCTTTCCGGTGACTGGAGAGCTCATCTGGGTGGAGCTATCAACCCAGATATCTGGGTTGCTGTGACTTGTGTGGGTCCAACAGAGATTTTCTTTGATTCTGATGATATAGAGGTGCTCAGCAGCCCTTTTATCTGGTCTCTCCAACTTGATAGCGTGTGTGTGTGTGTGTTATGGTTTATATGTACCCACAAGGCCTTCTGCTCTCATAGGTGGGATTTTGGGGAAGTGACTGGATCACAGGGGTATGATACCCATCAGCAGATTAGTTCACTGACGATGTTGGGAGGTGAAGCCTGGTGGGAAGAGATGGGTCACTGCGGTGTGGCCTAAAAGATTGTATCTCCCTCCTTCTCCCTTGGTCCCTCTCTGCTTCCTGCCTGCCCTGCCATAGACTGCCTCCCCTCTGCCATGCCACCTGACTTTGAGCCAGCCAACTGTGGACCGGAACTTCTACAAAGTGTGAGCTCCAATAAACTTCTCCTTCGTTAATTTGTGAGTGTGGGATATTTTGTCCCAGCAATGAGAAAATAACTAAGGCAGTGCAGTTTCTCTCAAAATCCTTGATGGACCCTTCTCCTAGTTGAAAGGAGGTGGGAAGGCAAGTCAGCAGAGGGCATGCATTTTTTTTTCTTTTGTTTACTGTTGGTAGTATGTTCCAAGAACACTAGTCAGAGCCTGATGTGACGGGGTAGGTCTGTAATTCCTGTACTCTGGGAGGCTGAAGCAGAAGGATCACAAGTCCAAGCTAGCTTGGACAACTTAGTGACTTCATGTCTCAAAAAGGAAGATGAAGAAAGAAAAGGGCTGGGGACGTAGCTCAGCACAAGGGCCCTGGGTTTAATCTCCAGTACTGAAAAAGCAAAAAAAGGGCTAATCCGTGTTTTCTGTGTGAAATGTTATGAATTTTCATAAGGTCCAAGGGTGATGCTTCTGGCCATTTAAATCCAGCTTCTTGACTGTTTTTTTCTGAAGTTCTTTTTATGTCTCAATCTTTATGTTCCATTTGCCCAAAGGACTGGGAATGGTATGGGGTATTCAACAGTGATGAGTACCCCACAGTCTTTGGGAGCAAGTGGTTTATTTCTGCTATAAATGCATTCCTTTGTCTGATTTAATCCACAAAGAAAGGCCCAAGTAAGGAATTACTATTAACTATCAGCTGTTAATCGCTCTACAGCTGTCTCATTACCAGTCCACCTAATCTGATGGTCTCCAGTCCATCCACCAAACCCAGGGACAAGGACCAGGCAGTGGGAAGGGATGAAACTGGAGACAAAGCTATTTTGGGAGTCTCAAAGGGCACTATGGGCCCTGGAGGACATTTTGAGACAAGTTAGTTTCCTCCAGAATTGGTGACATTTATAAACAGTGCATTGGGAAATAATTTGGTCAGAAATCTTGTGGATGGCAGAACAGAACCAGTTTAGCTTCACATGTGTGTGCGTGCACACATGCATGAGCAGGTGCACACACATGCCTGCTTGTGTATGTAGTACAGGGGATGAAACCCAGGGCCTTTCACTAAGCTACATCCCCAGCTTTTCATTTTTTATTTTTGATACAAGTTCTCATTGTTACCCGGATCGTGCTGGAATTTGAGATCTGCCTGCTTCAGCCTCAGAAAGTACTGGGATTACAGGTGTGTACCACTTCACCTGGCCTCTTTTAGCTCTTTCACTGCCCTCCATCTGCCCATAAGCTCCGTCCAATGAGAGGTAAGTGCAAACCAAAAGGTCATTAAAAAGGAGGGGGAGGGGTCAGGGATTTAGCTCAGTGGCTCAAGTGCTTGCCTGATGAGCATGAGGTTCTAAGTCTGATCCCCTGTACCAAAAAAAAAAAAAAAAAAAAAAAAAAAGGGTAGTGCATTTGTCAGTTGTTTGGCACTTCTTTGTATTTCTTTTTCAGACTGTGGGGCATTTATCTGATAACCAATAATATCAGTCAGAGATAAAGACAGTTTTATAAACTGGGTGGAAAAGGAGTGTCTCCTACATTGTTAATTAAGTTTCAAACACACGCATTTGGAAGACACATTCAGACCATAGCAGTTAAAAAAGGGAAGCAATTACATGTCCATTGGCAATAGGAGGGCCAGTAGGAGGTAAAGAATCTATGGGATTGTGCTGGGCATGGTGGCTCACGCCTGTAATCCCAGCACTCAGGAGGCTGAGGCAGGAGGATCATAGCAAGCTCAAGACCAGCCTGGGCTGCAAAGTAAGCTCAAGACCAGCCTGAACTGCACAGCGAGACCCTGTCTAAAAAAGACAAAAAAAAAATCTATAGGATTTCCGTATTGTGCCAACAACCACGGCGACTTCAAATGCATTAAGAGAGTCAGTGTAAATAGTGCCAAGTCCTCCTTTTTGCAGCATGCAGCTCTAGTAAATGCTGTGAGTTATGCAGATTGGGATGATTTTATAGAGTGGGCAGAGAATATGCTTTCAATGTTTCCTGGGGGAAAAATATGGCCCAGGTTCACCTTCCGGAACTGTTACAATTTAGAAGTAAATCGGAGTTGTTCACAGGTGTATCTAAAAGGTCCTGAAAGGTACTCCAGGCTTTGAGACTGTGTACAGTTGCAAGGCAGCCATGTGGAGTGGGGGGAGGGGTTCTCCCCATGAAAGTGGGGCAATACAGAAACGATTTTAATTGTTACAATATGCAAGATCATGGACCAGTGGTTATCCCGGCCTGTTCAGATGTGATCTGTCACCGTGTCTTACGATCTCGTCAGAGAGCTAACACAGCACTAGAGAAGTGTTAAAAACATCCCAAGTGGGAAGCCACTAGCCTGGGATGGCTCTCCCACTTCATATTACTACATAACAAATTCCGGCCAGGCCCAAAGTAAACAGTTAAATAAAACTCAAAACTACCAATCAGAAACTGACCCCTAACCAGGGGCTTTCCACTCTGACCAATCAGAATCGTTTTCTTTGTCTTGCTTCTGAGAACACTTTATAGAAGTATCCCCTCCACTCTCCCCAGGGAGCACTGGCCACTTGTGACTGGATGCTGCTCCTATTCATGAATGCTCCAACTCTAAAATGCAAACAGATCTGGCGTCAGAAGTGAGTCCCAAGGGGGCTCCTCCGCAGCACCGTGACACCCAGGCCCCCTGCTGAGCCCTCAGTCTCCACCAAGCATGCTCCACCATTTGAGTACAGTTCTCTGACAGGAGCATTTCGATCTGGACTGGGTTCAGAAGTCATGGCAAGAATTAAGCTGGGTCCTGTGGGGAGGCCATAGGTGTCCGAACTGATCAGAAAGAAACCTGTCTGGGTTCAAAAAAGGACTCTAGTAGGCCAGGTTCCAGGAAGGCAGAAAATGATGGCTTCATTTAGATCCAGGGAGTCTGAGACTTCGTGTCAGAATCTATGCTGTTCTAGAGAAAAGGATGAAACTGACCGAAAATAACCACAGTCATGTGTTTGCATGTTGAATCTCAAAATGTTTGCTAAGTAGGCCTCATTATTTCGTAAGATTAGTTTGCCTCAGGTATTTTGTTACAGCGACAACAAATACACCCAGCCTTGGCTATTTTGTTATATAGTAACACAAAAGAGATTAAGAGAGAGGACCTAGGAAAACTTCTGGCTGCCTGTTCCCCCTGTGGGGGCATTTGCACCCAAGGCCCCCTGGCCTGTTAGATACCCACAGTACAATCATGAGTGGAAGAACAGCTGCACTGGTCAGTGAGGGTTCCTGGGAGGAGTGCGTGAATGGCCTTGCCAACTCCCCTCTAAATGTGTTAAGATCTTCTACGAGTTGGGGCAAAGGCCTTTGTGACTTAAAAGCTCTGCTGCAGGCCTGGGATGTAGCTCAGTGGTACAGTACTTGCCTAGCACATGTGAGACCCCGGATCCCATCTCCAGCAGTCGCCAGCCCCACAAAAAGCAAAACTCTGCTCCTGTCCAGCAGACTTGAACAAGGGCCCCTGGCACAGCGGGTCTGGAGCTGACCATCCGATCACAGAGCCCAGGAAGTAGGGGGGCTGTTGGGTGCAGCATGGAAACTTCTGCTAAGTTTCTTTCTTGATTGGGAGCGTTTATGTAAGTGCTCTGTATGCTGCAGCTTGTAGAGCAGGCCAGAGCACTTGCTGTGAATCCTGCAGAGAAAGACAATTAAAGCAGACAGCTCCGTGTTTACAGAGGTTTCTGGAGGAAGTTAAAGGAGTTTTAGGAGTAAAAGGAATTTGCTGGGGGACTAGATTTGAAGAAGGGTTCAAGACAGGGCTCAGAAATCCAACAGATCTTCCAGATGGTCCAGAACTAGGAGTTGGAGATAAAGGGGATAATAGGTGGGTGAAAAGGGAGAATGTATAGTAGGTGTGGATTTAACTTTTACTCTAAAACTGATTTCTGAGGATTTGTTGTTGCTGTTGTTTGTTTGGTGTGTATGTGGCGCTAGGGATTGAACCCAGAGTTTTTGCACTGAATTGATCCCCAGCCCCTTTTTCTACTTTTTATTTTGAGATGGGGTCTCACTAAGTTGCTAAATTACTCAGGCCTGGCTTGAATTTATAATCCTCCTGCTTCAGCCTCCCAGAGTGCTGGGATTACAAGTGTGTACCACCATATCCAGCTTGATTTTCTCTAAGACAAATTCCTGTCTCTTCCCTCTCCCCTCCCTTCTTTTGCAGTACTGGGTGTGGAATTCACAGCCTTTTGCAGGTTAGGTAAGTGCTTTACCTCTGAGTCACTCCCCCAACCCTATGTCCTCTTTTCATGATTTTTTTCTTCATTTGTTTAACATGAGATCTCTTCAAAAAAATTTTCTTTTAAATGTAGCCGTTGTACCAGTTCAAAGGACCCACTGTCTGGCCATTGCCTAGTGAGATCTTCAAGGATTTATTTATTCCAAAGGCAACACAGTCACAACAACCCTTTTCACAGACAATCAGGAGGTAACTCTTCAAGCTTAGAATAAATCTTTACCATAGATAGAAGAGGTATCCCTGAAGTGGGTGCAGATGATACAGCCTTTATGATCCAAAGAGATCACTCTCAAGGGTAGCCCAAGAATCCAAAGACCTTCACTGTCACAGGCACTAAGACTTGTGTTTGGGAAGTGATGTCCTCAAGTCACAGAGCCACTAATGCTGGGCACCAGGAGGGTGATCTAGAATCAGGATTTCCCTGTGTTAACAACACAGTAAGGTTGGGATGAGAAAGGGCCCATTTGACAGGGATTATTAAGACAAAGTCCCCAGAGAGCTGGCATAGTCTGACCAAGAAAGTGGTGCCCATGTCTACCTCTTGAGTTCCTGGTCTGTTCTGCTGGCAGTGCGATGCCAGCCGACATCTGATTGTCCCCGGCTGGCAGAGACCAGAGGGAATACTCTCATGGGTCACAAAGCTAAGCTTTCAGGGTGTAAAACAAGATAAAGATGTCATTTCGATGTATTTTACAATAGAAAATGCACTCCCCAGCCAGTATACTTCAGTTTCTTAGTTGTCCAGGTAATACTTCTTATTGCAGTTCTGGTTGATTCTGTCTTAGAAACAGTTGATCACTGTGATGCATAGCTGGTCACTATGATGCACATTGTATAAACCAATCCCCAACTGACAAGCCATTCTGCCTCTGTAGTTTCTGCTTGTTTATTCCATATAAGCCCTAGACCACCGGCAATCAGGGCCTGATACTGTGGAAATGACCCCGATCAGTACCTGTCAATGTAAATAAATCTGCCTCTGAATCCCTGGCATCGTTTTGGTGTCTCTGTTCGCCATTGCAGTTTTACTGGGGATCCAGAGCAAAATTTTATCTACACAGGCAGGGTCCTGGCAAGAACTGTCACCTCCCAAGTCCTCATAGTGACACAAACGATAGACAAGGGAAAACAATCACTCTCTGTGTGGAGAGAAAGCAATAGAAACAAGAAGCCTCATTATAGAATCCAGTAAAATTGCCATCCCAAAGATCTAATCCACTCAAATGTTTTCTGCATTCAACGTGAACTCAGAAAGGGAAAGAGAAGCCAGGAGCCAGACACTTCTCGGGAGCCTTGCCCAGACCATCAGCCCCAGGAAAACCCCTTGCACAGGAGCTCATCGGGATATCAATTCCTTCCCGCCGTGTCCAAGAGAACTCATTGTAACAGGTTGAAACCTTCCAGGAACTCTCACGGAGGGTAGACGAGGGGGAATTTGTGTCCTGGCTTCGATCTGGCAGATGCTGTAGGTGGAGCCAAACAGTCCTGCTTCTAGTACAGGTGATGGCAGCAGACCTGCCTGAGCAGGCCCTGGTGTTATTGGGTAGAAGGGCTTAGGTGAGATGTGTACAGGCTCTTGGTATCCCAAACAAAAACTGAACAGGACACTCAAAAGTCGTAGCAGGAGTAAGATTTATGAAAAGCAAACGGAGCGAAGGTGCCCTCTGCAGAATGGGACTGGACCAGTGAGAAGAGCTCATGGCCCTATAGGGGCAGGTACTGGGTCTCTTAAGTCATGCAGTTTTGGGAGCCAGGGCCCACCAAGGTACCTGACTTAACCTACCCATCAGCAGGGGGAGTTTTTGACCACAAAAAGGTTTTAGAGGAAGTGTCATGGCGTCCAAAGCCTGCTGTGGGGTAGTCATAATCATAATGCAAATAGGCCAGGGTCACGTATCTTTGTTTTTGTGTATGCTTGGAGGTCTTGGGTTGGGGGACAGGGCAACCTTTCTGCATGGCTTTTTCTGACCTTTTGACACAGTCATGCTTGCTGTGGTTTCTAGATTTTTGCCTGAGCTTCCTGCTATTTATTTGTTCATGCTCTATTTCCACTTCACTGAGGCCCTGGGAAACATCATGATCCAAATCAACATGACTGCATCTGCCTATACCTCACCACGCCTGATCTCTAGGGACGTGCCAGTGCCAGGTCTCTAGGGACAAAAGCCCAAGAGCTCTGCACAGGGCAGCAGGTTGGCTCTGGCAGAAGAGGGCAGTCCTGAGGGACCCTGCAGAAGGAAGCTCTGCAAAGGCTGAATTCCAAGTGGCCTCCCTCACTGTCCTCTTATCCAGGGAAGAGAGAAGACCAAGGTCAGCTTCCGTAGTTCTGGGCAGAGGACAGTGACCTTGGAAAGGGCTGGACTGGCAGATGGGTGTTAGGGTGGTGAAAAGATTTCAGGGAGGGTTTGAGGATGATTCGTGCACATGAACACTCGAGTCCTCTGGGAATGCTGGCCCAAGGGCCCTGCTTCAGAAAAAGGATCCTAACAATCAGGGTACTCAGAGCTCAGTAGGAGGCTGTCTCTGTGTCACCCTTCCCCGAGCTGCCCAGCCTGGTCAGTAGGTTTCCAGGTATCTACTGCAGCATAATAAACTTGGTGGCTTCAAACACATTCATCTGTGCACATCTGTAGGTAAGGAATCCAGGTATGGTGTCGTTGGTGAGATTCCAGCCCTGTCCTGTCAGTCCTACCTCCCAACCATGTGCAGTCAGGGTCCTACCTGGGTTCTCTGGCGACAAGTGAAACTGATCCAGTGACCAGGAATGCGCCCAGAAAACCTGCCTCGAATCCAGGGGTGGTGATGCAGTCCTGTAATTCCAGCACACTTGGAGGCTGAGGCAGGAGGATCATGAGTTCAATCCTAGCCTGAGCAATTTAGCAA
>RJWT010003016.1:0-38127 GCA_004365215.1 Cuniculus paca
CTCTATTTTTTTATCTGTGTCTTCTTTAGAGATGTTTAGCATTTCTTTTATTATGGTTTTCATTTCTTCTTTTACCTGGGATAGAATTTCTGTTCTAATTTCTCTTATAGCTTCCTGAAGTTGTTTCTTCACTTCAACTGAGAGCACTTCAGACATTTCAGGTGTGCAATTCTCGATCTCCATGTTTTCCTTTTGTGGAATTGAACCACTTGGGTTGGATGCCAGAGATTGCCCTCTCCCTCTTCTTCTTGGCATAGTCTTAATTTCTTCTACCCCTGAGTAGTGTGGCCCCAGGCACCCCAGCACTGGCCACAACTTCTCCGAAGCTAGGCTGTTTGTCTTTTCTAGCCAGTGCTGGCTATGTATATCTGATGCTGGGTGCCTGTGTCTCTGGCCTGAACTGTGGACCAAGCCACCCAGGGTTTGCATGGGAGCAGACCTGGTCAGGCCCTGGGAATCTAAGCTTTTTAGCGATATTGTCTGAAACGCGCGTGGGAGCTGATCTCCAACCAATCAGCTTCCGCAGGTCTGCCCACAACCTGGAACTCCCAAATGACTATTTTTTTTTCTGGCTTCCTTCAGGCAACTTCCGTGGGTCTGCCCACAACCTGGCACTGACGCCAGTAGTTATCCGTGTCAGCCCCAAGAGGGCGCAATTTGCCCGACTCCAAGATGGAGCCCGGCCGACCACTCTCTCCCGTGGGGTGGGGTGGGGTGGAATTCCAAACACTCACCCACTGCCAGCACAGATCTCCACGCCTGCAGCTCTCCTTCACTCCTGTGCCTCTCCGCAGAGACCTCCGGGGTTGACCGCAGCTGCGACCATGACCGCAATGGCGACCGTGCGTCTCCAGGCTCAGCAGGTCTTCTGGCGGGTTGAATCCGGCTTCAGGCTGAGGTGCTGCCAGCCACCACCTTCTTCTTCGTTTAAATTCCTTTTATTCTCTTTGTGGGCTTCGAGTCATATTTTAGATTCTTCCTTGGTTCAGGGGACCCAGTTCCTTCCTTCTTATCCTCTCCATGATGTTATATTCCAGCATCTGGACTGTTTCTCTCTGAGAGACTGTTTACTCTGCTGCTTACTGTTCCGCCATCTTTAGCTCCTCCTCGGTGAGCTGTTTCTTTTCACTAACAGTTTTTAGTATTCTGTTTTTATGCTGAATTTTTGGTATCTTGATTATTATATGTCTGGGTGTAGATTTATTTTTGTTATATCTGTTTGGAGTTCTATAAGCCTCACTTATCTCTATATCAGAGTCTTGTCCCATACTTGGAAAATTTTCAGCTATTACTTTTGCAAATAGTCTTTTATTTCATTTTCATTGACTCCTACATTTTCATTGACACCAATCTGTCTCATATTGTTTTTCTTTGCATCATCTTGGAGCTGTTGAATTCTTATTTCATGGTCCCTTGTTATTGTCAAGAGTTCTTTCCTGTCATGATTGCTCGCTGTGATCCTGTCTTCAAGGTCTGACAGTCTATCTTCAGTTTTGTTCAAGTGGTTTTGCCAACTTTCAATGGAACTTTTTATCTCCTGGATAACTCTTTGAGTTTGTTTCATGCAGTCTATTTCTTTCCTATATTGTTCGCCTTCAAGGTTTCCATCATTTTCCTATGCTCCTGTACTTTTTTAATCTATGTCTTCTTTAGCTATGATAAGCAACTCCTTTATTAAAGTTGTTATTTCTTTCTTTACCTGAGATATTATTTCTAATCCAATTTCCTCTGCAGCCTCATGGATTTTTTTTCTTTATTTCAGTTGCTATCTTTTCAGAAATATCAGGTGTGTGACTTCCAATGTCCTCTTTTTCAATGTCTCCTGTACTTGTTCCAGATGGGCTTCATGTTTGAGATTGCATTTTATTATTTGTTTTGTCATCTTCACCTCTTGGATTAATATTTTGGTCTTTTCAATTTCACTAGTATAGACTGTCTGTCATGTGTGTCTTAGGGTCCTACTGTGTAGCTGACATTCACTCAGTTGCTGGATCCTGCAGTATAGTAGAGGGGCCAATCAGCTGAAGCCCTCCTGTGAGGCCAGTTGGGTGAGTCTTGCAATCTTCCTAGGCTGACTAGCCTAGGAGTATTGATGCAAACCAACCCTTAGCTCATACATCACTGTGGACCCAGACTGTTCTAGGCTACCAGAACCATCTGTTTGTGGTTTGTACCCCAGCCAGGACACTATTGTGTCACTGGGGGTCTCACAGGCCCAGCTGGATTCCTCCAGGTAGAGGAAGGCCTCACTGACGCACATGTCAGCCCACCCAGGGTTCTCTGTATGGCAGGACTCACCTGCACTCTCACTGGCTCACCAAGGTCCTCTGGTTGGGGGAAAGGGTTTGCCAAGGTTCCTCCTGACCCACTGAGGTCCTCTGCTTGGGGGGAACTCACCATGCTCTTGCCAGCCCACTGAGATCCTCTGGGTGGGGGGAGAGGTTGCCAAGACTCCCACCAGCCCACCAAGGTACTACAGGTGGTAGAATGGTTTGCTGAGGCTCTCATCAGCTGCTGAGACCTTTCAAGTGCAGGGGAGGGGTGGCTGAGGCTCCCCTTCGCTGCTAAGGTCTTTCAAGTTGGGAGGAGGGGCTATATATTCCTATCTATCTAACTTAGCAGCTTATAATAATGCTGTCACTAGTTATCAGCAAACTTCATCTTCCCTGCCTTTATAAGAAGTTTGGAACTGGAATAAATGGAGATGATATTCACTTCACTGGCCTTATGCAGAATTTAGTATGTGCTGGAAAGCCATTTCTTCCTCTAGAAGTGAAGAAGGGTTATTTCTTTTTGTGGAATCCAAATAAATATGGCCCTAAGAGAAGCAATCACAAAAATAAAGAATATCTTCAAGCACAAGAGACTGAAATCTCATTCCCCTGGTGGATTCCTGCTTTATAGTAGACTTTCTGATTTTTTTTCTTGATACTGGAGATTTAACCCATGGCTTTTGCACTGAGCTACATCTCCATCCTCTTTTTACAGTTTTTTTATTTTGGAACAGGGTCTCACTAAATCACTAAGTTGTCCAAGTTGGGCTCAAACTTGTGATCCTCCTACTTCAGCCTCCCAGAGACATGGGACTATAGGAGTCACTATCATGCCTGACGTTATTCTTGTTTCTCTTTCATCTATGACTATCTGAACCAGGGAGAGAATTGTAAAAGCCAACAGGGCAGGGAGGGGAGTGGGAACACAGCCTGCCTACTTATGTGGCAAGGATGTGTGAGTTTGTTGTAGGAGTCACTTGGTGATCTTGGTAGGAAGCTGGGACTGTCCTGTCTCACAGGGCCCCATCCAAGGAGTGGGGGAGGCTTCTTCTGCAACAAGAGACTGATATACTGCTAGTACTAGAGTAAAGATAATGAACAGGAGTCAAGTCTCATAGGTCAGGGAACAGCTGTGCAATGAGGAAAATGAGCAAAACTTTCCCACACTCCCATGCCTCTACCAGACGTATGTTTCTACAACTGCCACCCAGAGGGCATATTTTTTGGTTAACCATTGCTAATGACATAATGAGTGATAATCAATACTGAGAAAGTTATGACAGGGTTAATTTCAGGAATTTACTTATTCTCTCCTTCTTGCTTAATTTTGTTCCCCAACAGAGAAGCTGGGCCCATAGGATGTGGCAGAGGGAATATTTTGAGCCAGATTAGGCCTCTTCAAAGTAGTAAGATCTCAGCTCAAATCTGAATTTAGGGAATGAGAAGAGTGAAATGTAAATTGAGTTTGGAGCACATGATTTAAAATAGAATGTACATTTATTAAGCAAAGTAATATAAACTTTAAGGATTTTGTGAAAGAGGTAATAGTGATTACATAGCCCAACTGAATGCAGTGACTGGGAAAGGAAATAGATCTGTTTTATGTTTTTAAACCCCAAAGTTGAAATTTCTAAATTAATGAATTGCATTGAAATCTTCATACATAAGATGCATTAGAAGAAAACATAATTAAATATGGACTGTGAAATTATTTTAATATCATCTTTTCTTTAAAATATATGCTCTATTACTTCTTATGACTCTAAAATTGGAAATAAAAATGTTTCTAATTAGTACATGGTTTAATATATGGTATGTGTTACATATAAAAACTGAAATTTAGAATATTTAATGTATTGATTATATGCATTCATTATTCTCATTGCTGTATAGAAAATACATTTTGAAATGTATTCAACCCCGAGGAAAACCATAACTACTACAAAAAAATTTTTCAAAACATACAAATTTGATGAGTCATATAATAAATACTACATATTTCCTAAATCTACATTAAAATACATGAAAAAGAAATTACCCAAAAACCATTGTAAGAGTGGGAAAATGGCTTCCTTCTACCTTCTCGAGTTCTTTAATTGGACTAAAAATGAAGTTGATATAAGACAGATTACCACAGGGGTAAAACAACTTTTATTATATACAAATGTATTAGAGTTCCACAAATATATTAGACTCATAGAAAGGCCAGAAGTTTGAAGCTTTATCTAGTATCTTGAACCTCAGAAATTAATAGGAGCTTAAGATTTTTCGGCTAGTGAAAACAAATTGTAAGAAGGTTAAGGGAGAAAACTGACAGTGAATAAAGGTTGTCTCATGCAAATAAAAGTCTCTCAGGTGATAAAAGTAGTCATAAAGTAACTGTCTTCTTGGCACAGTTAACCGGAGAGTGACCACACCATGTTATATGGAGAAAATTTCCACTATAAATGTAAAATTTCCTTATAAAACAGTAGCTTTTCAATCCTACTGCAGTGCAGTTTGTTAAAATAACTATCTTGAAGTAATTCATACACCAAAAAGAGATATATTTGGCAAGACATATTGTGATCTCTTACAGTCATATTTTGAGGTAATATGTCCTGAGATCCAACAAACCATTGCATGTTTTAATGTGAAATGGAAAAAAGAACACTAAAAGGAGGTGAGTTGTCAGAGAGGGCTATTTTGCTTCAATTCCCAAATAATAGAACAGTAAATTTCTTGGTATCATCCAAATTATTCAACTGATGATTATGCTATTCAGAAAGTTTAGCACTTTTGTCGGTGCACAAGCTCATCAGTCAAAGCTATGAGCCTTCCAGGGACTCCAACTTTATAACTTTTCTTTTCCTAGGATCTATTGGAGAGTGAGAGAGAGAGAGAGAGAGAGAGAGAGAGAGAGAGAGAGAGAGAATCCTTCAGTGTTTTTTACATATTTAATTTTAAAAGCAAGTCAATATCTACATGGTTTTTACTTAGTACCAAAGAAACAATATGAGTAATAAATTATGACCAGACAAAATTTTGAGTCAAGTTAGCTGTGTGTTCCATTAATCTAGCTTTAAGCAAGATTTAATCCTCCTTTCCCACCGCCACTCCACCCTCAAAGTATATTTGTCCCTGTTAAGCTTTTCTGTGGTATCTTTTGCTACCAAACTGGGTTCTTTTTCCCCTTTTGGAATTGTGGAACCAATTATAAGGCCAGACATCAATGGAGCAGTGAAGAAGATTTTATTCTTTGCCAAAAATAGGAGAAATGAGAGCTAAAACTAGCAAATCAGCTTGTCAACCTATTGGGGATTAGGAGTAAAAATAATAAGGGGGCGGGATAAATTTATTCTTTTCTTTTTGTACCAGGAATCAAACTCAGGACCTTGTGCTTGCAAGGCAGGTGCTGTGCCGTTGAGCTACATCCCAGCCCTGATTTATAGAGGGGAGGAATATTTATTTTTAGGTGGAGGTTTTCCAGGAATTTTGATGCCAACCCTTTGTGCCCCTTTTGAGGTTCTTTCTGATTATTGTCATGGCAATTGTCAACTGTGATGACAGTGGGGGTGGGGTATTACTTAGCATGCAGGTAAGATTATAAGGAAGTTAGAGGTTACTCTTGCAGCAACCTTAGATACCACCAGTTTTGGTTACCTAAATAGGGACCCCCGTCCTACAGGCGTCCTGTCCTCAGAGATAAACAAGATTAGAGTAAGGTTGAAATTTAGCTAGATCAAGTAGGTAGGCTAGCATTCTCAGTATCTAAACTAGGGAGATATGTGCCATTTTACTAGGTACTTTGAAACATGTAGATTTCCTTGATTAATCATCTCTATAGACTGTTACCTATGTCGCTGCAAACATTTTCCCCATGTTCTCCTCACAGCTGTCTTTACTTCTTTGTTTTTTAGGCTATAGATGAGGGGATTTACCAGGGGAGTGACCACGCCATACTGTATGGAGATCAACTCAAGAAGTGAACCTGAGCTTGGAATGAGATAACGGAGGAAAGCAGAGCCATAGAAAAAACTCACTGCAGTGATATGGGAAGAGCAGGTGGAGAAGGCCTTGCTTCTGCCTGTGGTGGACCTGATGCTCAAGATGGTGGAGACAATGTGGATGTAGGAGAAGAAGATCAGGAAAAATGTGCCAAAACCATGCAGGAGTGTGGAGCAGACCATAACAGTTACATTGGTGGAGACATCAGAGCAGGACAAAGGAAAGAGGGAGGGCAGCTCACAGCTGTAGTGTGGAATGACACGGGCTTCACAGAAGTTCATATTTACAGCTGGAAGAATGTTGATGACTGCATCCAGAAAACCCAGGCTCCATGAAGCCCATATCAGACTCAAACACATTTGATTGCTCATTACCTGGTGGTAGAGCAGCGGGTAGCAGATGGCAGTATAGCGGTCATAGGCCATCATTGAAAGAAGAAAGGTTTCAGTCCCTGCAGTGATAAGCACAAAGAAGACCTGAGTCAGGCACCCTTCTACTGTAATGCTTTTCTTCTCAGACAGAAGGTTCTCTAGCATCTTGGGAACGGTGACTGAAGAAAAGCAGAGATCCACAAATGATAGATTACTCAAGAAGAAGTACATGGGGATGTGAATGAGGAAATCAGCCCTGATTACCAGCAACATCATCAGGTTCCCCATCATGGTCAGGAGGTAAATCATGAGGAACAACATAAACAACAGTGCCTGGACATGGGGGTTAGCAGACAGCCCAAGAAGGATAAACTCAGTGATGGTGCTGTGATTCCTCATGGCCATTTAGAGCAGATGTTTTCTAGAAATAAATATAGAGTTAGAATGGAAACTTCTCTTTCCTATACCCAATTGTAGAGATAGGGTTTCCATTTATATATACACAGTCCTATTTGGCTTTATTTAACATAGACCTTCAAAAACTGATTATAATATTTCCACAGGGTTATTATTCCACTTGAAAGATTGCAGAAGAAATTTACTAATTTTCCCAGACCTTTCCCATGACTCATTTATCTGATCTTCTTCAATGGTGCAATGTTTTGCTAGCTATATTATGTGCATACTTTGCTTGACTTGGTAAGGCCTTATTTCAATGTTTGTTTTGGGTTTTTTTATATTCTCTTTTCGCCTTTTCTTTTTTTTGCTTTTGTGTTTGTTTGTTTGTTTGTTTCTATCAGGAATCAAACTCAGGACCTTGTGTTTGCCAGGCAGATGCTGTGCCAATGAACTATATCCCTGCCCCAATTTTTATATTCTCTTTTTTGTTTGTTTTTGTTTTTTCTCTGCTCATCTATTCTTCCATTTTGAACCATTCATAAGATTTGCAACTGCCTAATTATATGTTTTATCTTTCTTTTTTATAAACCATCCATGTTCTGTATTTAAATTTTTTAATTATGAAATGTTTTATTATTTAAAATTTTTAAATTTTTGTAAGTACATGTTTTCAGTACATAATAATTACATTCATCATGAGGAGTTTGTACATGTAATATAATACATCTTAATTCTATTTTCTCAGGCTTCTTTACCACGTACTTGGTACATTAACATGTAAGAGCAATTGAAAGACATAGTGAAATTTTTTAAATTCTTATTATAATAGTATACACATTGTCAAGAACATTGGGATAGGTATGTTTGAAAAGAGGGGGATTAATGGCAATGTATTTTTTATTATAATAAGTTTTAAAAATTAAAAATTTATAATAGTTTTTATTATACTGCACTGATCAACTGATCACCGCAATTTCTGTCAAATAAAAACTCTTTATGAGGTATGATTAAAAATACAGTGACTGCTGCTGCCTAGTGGCATCCAACAGGAGGGTGGCTCACGAAACATTATGATGTGCTTTCATCCATCTCACTTACCAGATCTGGCACCATGCAACTTCCTAGCGTACGTGCTGCCAAAGCAAGCACAACCGTGCAACTTTTGACTCTTTCCCAAAGTCGAAGTGACCGTGAAAGGTAAATATTTTGAATCAGTTCAGGACAGGGAGGCAGCCACCGCAGTGCAAGTAAAGTCACTCACGGAAGACTTCCAAGACGTTTTCAGAAGGTGGCAAAAAAATGGAGTAAGTGTTTGGAAAATGAGGAGGAGTATTTAGAGGGGGTTAATGGCAGTGTGTCTTTTATTGTAATAAATGAAAAAAACAAATATTGTATTTGTCAATCACACCTTGTATATGTGTACTTTTTTTCCTCCTAGATTTTGTTATTCTTTTCTAGTAATCTTTTTTTTCTTTAGAAGTTGTCCTTTATTTCTAGTTGTTTTTGTTTTTGTTCTGTTTGTTTGTTTGTTTTGGTTTTTTTGGCTTTTTGTTTTTCTTTTTTAAGACAGGTTCTCTATGTAGTTCAGGCTGGTTTTGGACTATGTAGCTCAGGCTGGACTCAAATGTGCAACAACCCTCCTGCCTCAGCCTCCCAAGTGCTAGGATTACAAGTGTGCACCACCATGCCCAACTTTTATCTCCAATTTAAAACTTCACGTAGAGCCATTCACTTAAGTTTTATGTCTTTGTGAAAGCTCATACCTTGTAGTCTTCTGACCAATTTGAGTTCTTAGTGGCCTTGTATTTTTTAGTTTTGTCCTGATGCCAAGTCAGACACAAGGAATCACAAAGAGGTAAATCAGCCTATTTTTAAGGCATTGTCTTTTCAGATCTTTTCTTTACTATTGAGATTAAACACTCACAGGAACTCTCTGATGATGAGTCTCACTTAGAAATCAAATCCAGATTGATTTGTCCAGTAGGTTATTCTCCAGTCTAGAGTGACCCAAATGATCTCTGAGTCAGCCAACAACGAGAGCAACTTTCTGGAGAAAATCTATTTTGAGGCATCATTGTCACTTTTATCCTTGAGTCTGTCAAGTCCTTTCAGACAATGTTTTCCTTACTATCCTCATTAGCTAAATAACAATAACATAAAACAACAATAATTAAATTTGAATATTCTTTTCTAAAATTTGAAAATTTTTTCAAGTATTTGAATTTTCTGGAATGAATTAGGCAGATAAGTGCTCTAGTCATTCTACATTTACTTGGAGAGCATAACTGACCACACTGTCTATCTGTATTTCTACTTCTATACCTAAGAACATGCCAGTGTACGCAGGGGATGTTGAAGAGATGTTGCTTAAGGACCACAAATCCTAAAAAATTTAGATTTGGGATGAGGGTCTACATGACTCAACAGTGGGACAGGAGCCAGTTTGGGTATTGTGACCGTATTTGTTTATAAAAAGCCCTGAGAGATTTTTTCAGAAATGAGAAATTGAGATACATGTAACTTTCTGTCATAGATGGTGTTAAAGCTGAGATTTGAGCTCAGGTGACTTGCTGCATGACATTATCACATCCTTTCCAAAAGGATGATATCTGGAGATAGTTCCTTGAAGAAAGAGACATATGAAGAATGATTGAAAAATATGGTAAATGTTTAAATTTAAAAATTTATCACAGTGAAAAACACATTCCCCTTAATACTCCTCAGAATATATCTCCTCACACCAAAATATATCCCTTCACATTCTTACCACTTTCTGAAGCAGTTCTAAAGGTCATTTTTCATGAGTGTCTTTAGTTGCATTGTTTTGTCTGCCTTGATGCCCCTTATTGATGCAAAACATTTACCTTTCTTGGTCAATTTGACTTTGGGGAACAGACAGAAGTCACATGGTACCAGACCTAATGATTAAAGTGGATGAGGACACACCTTAGTATCTTCATGGTCTTGTCTTTTATTGTACAGTACTCAGCATAACATTCACTATAGTTTTCATAAAAACTTGTAAGCCTCTCATGTATTAAATCTAATAATGTTAAATAATTGCACAAATTCTTGGATTGACAAGTTATTGAATATGGAAAGAGAGAGGTATCCAGTACCTAAATACTGTATTAAATGTGGGAATGCCTGTATGTTCAAATGTGGGTTAGGTGGGGTGCGGTGGAGTGGGGTAGGGTGAGAGTTTGTATACCTAACATAAAGTGATATAAAGACACTGGTGTCTTAATAACACTTGGACTGCAGAAAAGAGTTGAAAGTAGGAGATAACTCAACGAGAAATGATTTGCATTCAGATATTTCCCTGTGATCTTTAAGATTCCTGTCTGTGTGTTTCATACCATCAGTATTCATTGGGGTCAAGATTAGTAGTGACAATAAAATGAACTTAACATATGTTCTCTGACATCCAAAAACAAGAGGATTTTCTTGGTGTTA
Source organism: Cuniculus paca (assembly GCA_004365215.1). NCBI lineage: Eukaryota > Metazoa > Chordata > Mammalia > Rodentia > Cuniculidae > Cuniculus > Cuniculus paca. Next base: position 10,487 of record RJWT010003016.1, read on the forward strand.
ACATTATTCTGCATTTTCCACTCCACTCTGGTGTACACTCTACTGTGAACTAGTCACTCCACTGGACTCGTTCCAACTCTTGATGTTTCTGCTCCTACCTGCTCATCTCAGGTTTCATTGCTCCACTAGAGCCTAGGCCACAGTTCTGCAGTTTGAACCCAGAAAGAAAGAAACTCCAGAGCCCAACTCTTTGAGGCTTGAGCACTCTTCCCGCATAGATTCTTACAGTAAGAAAACACAAAGACCTCATCATATGAAAAATTAGATCCCTGGGTCAGGGAGTTCAGTGTTCCACAGATAGAAACTAAATGAGAAGACAAGAAAACAAGGGTGGAAGAAGAAGAGAAGAGGAAGAAGAGAACAAGGGAAAGGCAGAGAGAGAGAGAGAGGGAGAGGGAGAGAGAGAGAGAGAGAGAGAGAGAGAGAGAGAGAGAGAGAGAGAGAGGAGGGGGATGAGACTTAAGAGCAAGCATAGCAGACATTAGTGACTTGTGGACTTTTATGTCTCAGAAGATTCCCAGCTTTCTGGTCTTTTCACTGTGGGATCTCATCTGGGCTAGGATAGTCTCTATGCTCAGGAGAAACAGTTATTCTTTCAGTTCTGTTAAAGGAATGGTGAGCAACTCTTTTTTCATGTTGGAAGTCACAGTGAGAGTTGAAAACATTACCTGAAAACTACATGCTTTTTATGGAAGAAGTTTCGGGAATGCCTCCTCCCAGCTCTGGCTTGGTCCTGCCTGTCTCTCCAACTGGTTACATGGAAAGATCCTCAAATCCTCAACAAGAAGTGTAAAGAGCTTCTCTCCAGGAGTCATATGCAATTACATGACAATCTTTTTACTTAATTACTCTTCCAATTTTGAATATTGTTGTATGAAAATATATGAAGTGAGTCGTTCTCACACATGATCCTTCGGAAGGGTGTGGATAGATTAGACACTCATTAATAGGCCAGCTGAGTCTGGCAGCTCAGGAGACAGAGGAGCCAGTGTCCTTAATTCCCTGGAGTTATAACCTGAACCCTAATTTGTGACTTATTAAACAGTTAAATCAAAATATGTAGGAGCCTCAGATGATCCCACTAACTATGGTCTTTTGGAACTTCTATGTTGACGCTGTGAGCTAGGACTAAATCTCTTGGGGTGTGTGGCAGGCTCTGAGGGAGGTAAGGAGAGTGACCTCCTGCTGGCAGGATCTCATTTAGGGGATCTGATCTGTGTACTGAACTTCAACTGATCTTCAGGATATTTTGCCTTGTGCACTTGAGTCTGAACATTTAGAAAATTAATGGAGAATTTCAGGGAAATGGCTGAATTAGCAGAGGCAAACATATCAGTCTAATCCCCTAACCAAAATGAAATGTGTCCATTAAAATTTGTAATTAGGCCTTATTGTTTTCAATTATGAATGATATGGTCTTGAGGACATATGCTAGATTTAAGTAGGTTTGAAATGCATTGAAGAATTATACAGTATGTGTGGAAATCTCTTACAATTTTAGTTGAGAATAACACCATTATAGTAAGAGCCAATAATTAGTGATTATTTACAAGATATGATCAAAACATACAGCAAATGCTTAAAAGTATTATAAGAGACACATTGCCATGAATTTTCCTGAACATACACACCCTCACTATGAACACAGTTATTCCATGGTTTTTGCCACGTTCTGAAGCAGTTCTGGAAGTCCTCATTTTGAGTGCCTTTAGATGTGCTGTAGTGGTTGCCTGTATGTCCTGAATTGATTCAAAACATATACCTTTCATGGTCATTTTGATTTTGGGAAAAAGTCAGTATTAAGTTGCAGGGAGCAAGATACAGGGAATAAGGTAGATGAGGACACACTACAATCTTTTAATGAGCTTGCTTTTCTGTATGCTATACTCAGTAGTAGCACTCACTATATTTTTTATCATACTTCATAAAGACAAGTGCCTTACAGCTGCTTTAGAAAGTGACAAGAACAATGGGATAAGCTTCTGCTCTCTACTATTGGGCATTACATTAGTTGTGTGGTTTTCATATATGGCTTTTATTATATTGACGGAATTCATACCCAAATCTAGTTCAAGGAGAAAAATCATAAATATCAAAGCACAAATTAATGAAAGTGAGACTAAAATAATACAAAGAATCAATGAATAAAAGGGCTGGTTCTTTGAAAGAATGAACAAAATAGATAAATCGTTAGTTAAACTTACCAAAAGAATGAGAGCAAATACTCACATCAATGCAAGTAGAAATGAAAATACAATGGAACCATTAAAATTAAAAAGATGTAGCTACTATGAAAAATTGTACTTGAGTAAAGTGGAAAATCTTGAGGAAATGAACAGATTCCTAGACTCATATGAATTACCTAGAAGTCATAAAATTTCTGAACAATCCAATAATAAGCAATAAAATTTAGGCAGTAAATTAAAAAGAAAAACCTACCAACTAAGAAAATCCCAGGAACTGGAAGACTCAATAATGAACTCTAAAAGAACTTTAAGGAAGTTATATCACCAATACTTATTAAACTCTTCAAGGAAATTGAAAGAGACTAAGTGCTTCCAAACTCATTTATGGAGGCCATAACCACTCTGATCCCAAAATCAGACAAAGACCCAACTAAAAAAGAAAATTGCAATCCAATCCCCTTAACGAACATAGATGCAAAAATCCTCAATAAAGTAAATCCTCACAAATAAAATGCAACAAATCATCAAATGGTTCAAATATGGCCAAGTAGGTTTCATCCCAGGTTTACAAGGAAGATACAACATATGCAAATCAATAAGATAATTCATCATATAAACATAAAAATCATGAAAATCTCTATAGAGAAAAAAATTTTTCACAAAATTCAACATCCATTCATCATAAAAACATGAAGAAAATAATGTATTGAAGGACCTTACACCAACCTGGTAAAAACCATTTATGACAAACCTACTGCCAACATCAAATTAAATTGAGAAAAAGTGAAAACTTTCCCTCTAAAAACAAGAACAAGACAGGGATATCCAATATCACTATTCCTGTTCAACATAATACTTAATTAGCCAGAACAATTAAGCAAGATAAATAAAGGGGTATGAATGGAAATGGAAGAAGTAAAATTATCATTTGCAGATGACATGATCCTCTATGTAGAAGACTCTACCAAAAGACTTCTAAAATGAATAACCGAATTCAGCAATGTAGCAGGATACAACATCAACACACAAAAGTAGTGTTCCTGTATACCAATAATTAACTCACTGAGAAAGAACTTAGGAAAACAACACTGTTCTCAATATCAACCAGAAAAATTAAATACTTAGGAATTAACCTAATTGAGGAAGCAAAAAACCTCTACCGTGAAAACTACAGTACTCTGAAAAAAGAGATTGAAGAGAACATCAGCAAATGGAAAGATATCCTCTGTTTCTGGGTAGGCAGAACCAATATTGTCAAAATGATCATATGACCAAAAAATGATATATAGATTTAATGCAGTCTAAATCAAAATACCTACAGGATTCTTCACAGAGCTAGAGAAAACAATCCTAAAATTCATATGGAACCAGAAAAGATCCAGCATAGCAAAAGCAATCCTGGACATCAGGAGTGAACTAGGAGACATCACAATACCTTCAGTTACACTGCAAGGTACAGTGATGAAAAATAAACATGTCCCCAGTATTATGCTGCCACAGTGACTGAGTGAGGGACAGTCAAAGGAGACATCCATAGTCATGTAGCTGGGTTCAATTAAGCAAGAGACCCTCAGAGGGGTTTAAGTTAAATGACTCAGGCCCCACACCCATGTCCAGAGGCCATGCTCAATTTGAATTGTGATGGATTTAAAAGTCTCAGAATTTGTCTTCTTGCCCTAATCCTACTGTCCGTTGGTGACTGTATCTAGCATGGATATGGTCTCTGATTGTTTTCTTTATCTACCAGTGAGAACAGGGACAGGTCTTGAATTGGACACTGCCCCAAAACTTTAGATCCTGAAAGAAAATTACACAACTGAAAACACAGAGAATTGGGGGGGGAGGGTAATTATGAGGGTTATTTTTGTTTGCTTGTTTTTGTTGTCTTTTTTTTTCTGTTTCTTTTCCCTGCTTCCTTCTTTACCAGTTTCCTGAAGCATAAAAAATCTTCCTCTGTCTTCGTGCCTTGCTTATTTCTTTTTCTTCTTTTTTCTCTATTTTCCATCTTCTCCCTTTTCTTTTTAATTTTTCTCCTCTTATGGTTAATACATTGTATCAACTTGAGAAGGTTAGAAGTTTAACTGAGAGACTCAGCAGGGAGCCAGGGTTCTTACTTTGTAAATATCCTCATCCTGTGCAAAAGAGGGCAAGGACATTTTGTGAGTGCTACACACACCCTGGGAAGGAGGGGGGTGGCCTGTGTACAATATAAGGGTAGAGAAGAGGCTTGAGTTTTGGCTTTTTTGCTCTGGCTGATGCCTTGAATTATTGCCCCTGTGCCATGCCACCCTGCCTGGAGCCAGCTGATTATGGACTGAAATCTCCAAAAAATGTAAGCTAAATAAACCTTTCCTTGCTTCACTTTGGGTGTCAGGTGTTTGTCTCAGCAACAAAGAAAAGTAACCAAAACATCTCCCTTTAATTATTTCTCTTACTTTTACACTTTATAAAAATTTTTTCTTTTTTTATCTTCTATTTCTTACCAGTTTTTTCTCTTCTCTTCACCCAGTTCTATAAGAATCCTTCTAACCCCCAGTAAGATCCTCTGTATCACGTCTCTCTCTTCCTTTTCATATCATAGAATTTAAGATTTCAAGGTTTTCTTTTTTAATTTTCCCATTTTCAAATCTTATGTTTTTAATAGTACAACAATAGCTTTGTTAATTTTGTGATAATTAACTCTATAAAATTACTTTTGAGCTCTTTTCTACTATTATCAGAGATAAAACTGTTTTACTTAGCACATATTAGCTATAAGTCAATATCTGGTTTGCCTTAATGTTTAGACCATAATTTCTGTTTCTTCACTAAAACTAAGTGTAGTACATAATTGGCTCTTTTGGTATATTAATATCCAATTTGTTTTGGTCTATACAACTGTGGCTGACTTGCTTGATATTAACACAGTTGCAGAGTTGCCACTACTTCCCTGTAAGACAACACTCAGACTACGTTTGTGACATTAACAATACTAGAGTATATTTCCAGAAAACTTGGTTACTCACCTAACTACAGTGCATCCTCTCCTCCCAAGTTAACCAAGGTGATCAGATCTCCGGATTGTGCCACAGGATTATAGTTAACCACACCCAAATTATGTTACTGAAAAGCAGCTAAAGAAATATGTATATGGGCGATGAAGTCTTTAGACTATAAGCAAGCATCCACAAACCTCAGCACAAAACAAACAAACAAACAAAAAAACCCAAAAGCAATATAGAAACATGAGAAAAAAGGCAACAAACACCTTCCAGAACTTCCAATTCCCCTGAGGCCAATCCGTGATACAAAGGTAATACACAAAAACCAATAGTGTTCCTGTGTATCAGTAACAAACTCACTGAGAAATTAGGGAAACACCTTTCATAATAGTATCAAGAAAAATGAAATTCATGGGAATTAATTCAAAGAAGTGAAAGACTTCCACAATTAAAACTATAGTGCTTTGAAAAAGGAGAGTAAAAAGAATATAAGAAAATGGAAAATTCAATATGACCGAATAAGAGGACTCACATTGGAGTTTCTCAGAGGAAATCAACTAAAAACACAGGTAATTGGAAGAAAGGGAGGGACATACATCCTGATACAAAAATTAATCTGAGATAAGAGACTTGCAGATCAAACAAAACATAAGCATGGGACCTAGAATATAAGGCTTTTTGTCTCTTGTGATTTCCTGCAAATAGAGGACACAGCAGCCTGGCAAAAAATTTTGCTGGGGCACACAGTGTGAGTTACTGCTCCCTCCCCAATGGGCCATCAATTCTTTCTTCTTCCTTTTCTTTTTCTGTCTGTCTGTCTGTCTGTCTGTCTCTCTCTCTCTCTCTCTCTCTGTCAAGTGTCATAACCACTAACAGGAGCCTCCAGTGACAAGGTTAGGCACTGAGGACTGCTCGTGAAAAAACACAAAAAACACATTTCCTGCCCTATGACATGCACAAGAGAGGGTTTGGACCCTCCCCTGGCACCTGGGATAAATACATCCCTGCCCTGCAACTGGCAACCAACAACACAAGCACCCTCGGGCCTGGAAGTCAGCATTCCCTACAGAACAACAAACAGCTTGGGACAAACTTGTCACCAGCACAGCACAGAGCAAGGAGGACAGCATGAGAGGAGCCAGTGATGTGGAACAGAGCAGGCTATATAAGGCCAAGAAGGGGCCAACTATACACAGGTCTGGGAGCCACCTTGGGTTGTCTCTGAAGGCACCATGGCATCCTGGAGAGCAACACAGAGACATCCAGAAAGCTGCTGGCTAAAGACTGGCCACAGCCCCACATCCAGAGGCCAAGATCAGGACTACATCTAATCCAGCACTAATCCTATTGCAGAATTGATAGGATGCTGATTTGGACACTACAACTGAGCAGTGGACACCAGAGAAAATTTTTCCTTGTTTGTGTTTATTGTTTCCTTTTTATTGTCTGGTTGGGAGGTTTTTGTTGGTTTGCTTTTCTTCTTCTTTCTTTTTCAGGTTTATACATATATTTTTGTTCTATTATATATGTCTTCTTTCTCTCCTCAACTATATCTCAATCTTAGGATATCCTCATGTGAGTAAACATTGTCCCCAACCTTTCTGATTCACTTAAACAATCTTTTGTCTTTTACTTCATGTTTTCTCTTCATCTCCAGATTCCCAAAACATGAGTGAGTGATCAGCCTTTGTTCTCCAGCCTTGCTTTGATTATATTTCTCTTTTTCTTTCTCTCTCTCTCTCTCTCTCTTTTTCTCCCTTTCTCTCCCTCTCCCTCAGCCTCTCCCTCTCTCTGTTTTATCCCATATACCTCTTAACTTTCCCCACCACAGTAAAATCACTCTACTAGGGGGAAACCCATTGCATACAAGTTCCTGATTTATGTTGGGGTTTTGTTATATAACTATAGATCCTGCTCCTATAGTTAAATCAAGAGTTGCCACAGTTGGTCAGATTCCAGGCCATGCATGATGCTATTATTATTGCTAGTTGCAATACTTTAGCCAGAATGTCATAATAGTTGTGATTAGTTGTTCTCCCTTCTATAACAATGCTGTGACTGTCTGTGTTTATAACCATCACCATAGTCCAGTACCAAGAGATTGGGAACTGTGCAAAAAAAATCAACATTTCATCCTTAATAAATTAGAAAGGTAGGCTCTTGGTACAAACACAAAATACCAAGAACTTTCTATAGGTAAAAGTCACCTCTGAAGAATAGACATTTCCTAGGAAAGCTTCAATAGTAGTGATAAAGCTATCTACTTTAACAAATATGCAGGCATCAACTCAGAAAAAAATAAAATTAAACTTAAAAATAGAAAATTATAAGACACAGAAGCAAAACTCAACCCCAGACCTATAACCCACCCAATACAAGTCCAAGGGACGATGAGGTAGGAGAAAATGGAAGCCACCCATATGAAATTTCTAAAATGATAGTAGCAGAAGTTCAAAAACAAGTGCATAACACTATAGAGGAAATCAGATTAGAAATAATCTCCAAGATTTAAAAAAAATGATGACCATAATGAAAGATTTCCTCATCAAGTTTAGAAAAGACATAAATTTTAAAAAATAGAGAAGCATCAGAAAAATGAAATCATGAATGTCCAACATAGGAAAGAAATGGAATCCATGAAACAGATTCAAACAAATATCCAGGAAATCAAAAATTCCATTCAAAGTTGGCAAAATTCCCTCAACAAAAGTGAAGACAGAATCTCAGACCTAGACGACAGAATTTTAGCTAGAGATCTAAAAAAATAAAGATCTCTTAAAAATAACGAAGGACCACAAAAAAATAATTGAACAGCTGCAAGATGATGCAAAGAAGAATGATATAAGACTGACTGTAGTCAATGAAAAATCAGGAGTCTGCACAAATGACATAGAAAAAATGTTCACAGAAGTAATGGCAGAAAATATTCAAGTATGAAAAAAGAATTTGACAGAGATAAGTGAGACATATAGAACTCCAATTAGCCATGACCAAAATAAATCTACACCAAGACATATAATAATCAAGATTCCAGAAATTCATCAGAAGAACAGAATATTAATATTAAGAGATATTAGAGAAAAGAAACAAATCACCTATAAAGGAAAGCCCATCAGAATTATAGCAGATTTCTCAACACAAACTCTTAAGTCAAGGAGAGCTTGGAGTGAAGCATTCCAACTCCTGAAAGAAAACAACTTCAACACAGATCGATGTACTCTGAAAAACTGTCTTTCATAACTAATGAAGGAATAAGACACTCCCATGACAAAGAAAAACTTCAAAAATTCATGACCATCAAACCAGCTTTATAATGTACTCTGAAAGACATTGTAGACAGAGATAACAATGTGCAAAAATCCAAGAACATCAATAGGAGTAAGCTACCAAGTAGGCAAGCCATTAAACAGAGGAAAAGACAAGGAACCAACAGCAGATAATAATATGACAAGGATAAGTCAATACATGTTGGTTATAACCATCAATGTAAATGGTCTCAACTCACCAGTTAAGAGAAATATACTGGCAGAATGGATCAAAAAACAAGATCCAACAATGTGTTGCAAGGGCCAGGAATAAAGCTCAGTGACACAGTGCCTGCCTGGCAAGAAGAAAGTTCTGATTTTGATTCCTAGTACCAAAATAATAATAATAATAATAATAATAATAATAATAATAATAATATGCTGCATACAAGAAACACATTTAACTCATAAAGAAATTCATAGACTGAATGTCAAAGGATGGAAAACAATATTCCATGCAACAGGAGCACAGAAAAATCAGAGGTACCTATCCTAATTGCAGACAATGTGAACATCAAGCCAAGATAGATCAAAAGAGATAAAGAAGGTCACTGCATTATTGTTAAGGGAAAACTCAAATAAGAATGCATTGCAATTATTAATATATATGCACCAAATACAGGAGCACCCAATTATATAAAACAAACATTAACAGACATGAACAATAAATAAGCACACCAAAACAATTGTAATGGGGGACCTTAACACCCCATTGTCACAAATAGATACATCAACTAGACAAAAAATCAATAAACAAATATCAGAACTGAACCAAACCTGTGAACAAATGCACTTAATAGTTGTCTACAGATTGTTCCACCCTAAAACATCAGGGTATGCATTCTTCTCTGTTGCACACAGGATGGTCTCCAAAACAGACCACATACTAGCCCATGAAACATGTGTAAGTAAATACAAATGAACTGAAATTATCCCAAGCATATTATCTGACCATAGTGCAATGAAATTGGAAATCAACAGCAAAAGAAACCACAAACATTCCATAAATATGTGGAAATTAAATAATACCCTACTGAAAAACAAGTGGGTCACAGATGAAATTAAAGAAGTTAAACAATATCTACAACTATATCATAATGCTGAAATAACGTACTGTAACTTATGGGACACAATAAAGCAGTCCTAGCAGGGAAATTTATAGCAGTGAATACCTATGACAGGAAGACAGAACAGAACCAGCTCAAATAAACAACCCAATGTTGAATCTCAAAATTCTAGAAATAGAAGAACAAGTCAAGCCCAAAGTTCATGCAGAGAAGAAATTATAAAGATCAGAGCAGAAATTAATGCAATTGGGACTGAGAAAACAATGAATGAATCAAAGAGTTGGTTCTTTGAGAGATTAAATAACGTTCAGAAACCATTAGACAACCCTATCAAAAAAAGGGAAAAAAAGACTCAAATTCATGAAATTAGGAAGGAAAAGGGTAAAATCGTAATGGATTAGGTATAAATCCAGAATCAATCTAACAAAGGAAGTAAAAGATCTATACAGTGAAAATTGTAGTTCTCTGAAAAAGGAAATCAAAGAGGATATCAGAAAATGGAAAGATTTTCCTTGCTTGTAGACAGGAAGAACCAACATAGTGAAAATGGCCATACCGTTGCACAGATTAAATGTAATCCTGATCAAAATGCCAGTATCATAACTCATAGAACTAGAGAAAACATTCCTAAAATTCATTTAAAGAGAAGAGATCTACAACAGCAAAAGCAATTCTGGGTAGCAAAGGCAAAGCAGGGGATATCACAATCCTTGACTTGAAATTATACTACAATGCTACTATGATAAAAACAGCATGGTAATGGCAAAAGAAAAGACCTGAGGGTCAGTGGAACAGATCAGATGATGCAAACACAATTTCAAACACACTCAGCCACCTTATCTTTGCCAAAAAGACCAAATATGTTTACTAGAAGACAGTTTCTTTAATAAATGATGCTGGTCCATGTTTATGGCAGTAATTTGTAATAACTAAATCTTGGAAACAACCCAAATACCCATTAACTGATGAATGGATAAACTTGAGACTTTTATAGGTAAATGGATACAACTTGAGACCATATTCATAAGTGAAATAAATCAGACTTGCATATGTAAACATCATATTGTCTCCCTAGTGTAAGAAACTGAAAGAGTAAATAACATCCAAAATCTACCATAGATAATATGAAAGAAAAAAAATATAGATATGCAGATATATACACACACAATAGTTTAGATAGTTATACTACTAATTTCTTATAGTTCATTGAAGAGAATGGTTTGTGCTTATATTGTCTGATCAATTTTGCATGCCTATAACTTGTAATCTGAGACACTATTCTGGAGATAACAATATGTAATACATTAACCATTGCTAATTTCCTATTTTATTATTAGGAAATTCTGTATCATTGTTTTTATTGCTTTTTTCTCTTTAAAAAAATGGTGCTGGAAAAAACTACATGCTGAAGACTAAAACTAGACCCATGTCTATCACCATGCACTAAACTAAAATCAAAATGGATCAAAGATCTAAATATTAAAACAAAAATACTAAATCTACTGGAAGAGGGGTAGAAATCTTAAAGGTAGAAACCTTGAAGACATAGGTGTAGACAGAGAGTTTATGAACAAAACCCAGAGCTCATGGGAAATACTTAAAAGAATTAACAACTGGTATCTCATCTTATTGAAAAACTTTTGCACAACAAAAGAAATCACAACTGGGTGATAAGACAACCATAGAGTGAGAAAAAATTTTAACCAGCTGTTCCTCAGACAAAAGACTTAAATCTAGAACATATAAAGCATTGAAAAAGTCAAGACCTCCAAATTCAAGAGCCAATTTAAAAATGGGTATCTGAGAGGAATACACATTTCTCAGATGAAGAAATACAAACAGCAAATAAATATATGAAAAAAATGTTTAGCATCATTGGTAATCCAAGAGACACAGAAGAATTCAAAACATTATACCACCATCATATATGTGCACCTATGTTTATAGCAGCACAATTTGTAATAGCTAAATCTTGAAACAACCCGGTTGCCCATCAACACAAGAATGGATAAGAAAGATGTGGTCTTTTTATACATTGGAATACTACTCAATCATAAAGAAGGATGAACTTCAGACTTTTCTGGGTAAATGGATGCAATTGGAGACCATATTCATAAGTGAAATAAATCAAACTTGCATGTGTAAATATTATGTTCTCTCCTTGGTCTGAGAAACTAAAAGAGTAAATAAGGTCTAAAATGTAAAATGTACAATAGAGATTGTGAAATGGGAAGAAATTATTCAAAAAGAAGGAAGGCAAAAGGAGAAAAACAAAATACAAGAAAGTTCTCTTAGTTCATTTAAAAGAAAGGTTTTTGCTAATACTGTTTGGAGAATTTTTTATGCCCATATATTATACTCTGATTAACTACTTTAAACATAACTATACTCAAAGTTTTAAATATCTTTATTTTCCTATGATTTGGTTATGAAATTTTGTTTTACTTTTCTCCATAAAATAAATAAAGAATATGGAAAGATATCCTTTGTTCCTGGAAAGGCAGAATCAATATAGTCAAAATGGCCATACTTCCAAAACTCTGACACAGATTTAATGCACTTCCAATCAAAATATCAGTAGTATTCCTTACATAGTATAAAAAAAAATCCTAGAGTTTATGTGGAACCAGGAGAGACCTAGAATAGCAAAGCAATTCTGGGTAACAAGGGCAAGGGGGGTGGGCTATCATCATCCCAGATTTCAAGTTATACTACAAAGTCACAGTGATAAAAACTAAAAGTAGAAATTCCACTTGATACAACTATTCTCCTTATAGATATTTTCCTGAAAGAGTTAAAGACATCATACCACAGTGATGTGTACATACACATGTTTATAACAGAACAATTCAAAATAGCTGAAAATTCTTTTATGGGAGAAATGGTAGCCTTTTTAGAAAATGATCCTGGAAAAATCAGCTATCCATATGCATAAGATTGAAAATAGACCCATGTCACTCACTATGTGCTAAGCTAAAATAAAAATGGGTCAAAGATCTAAATATTAAAAAAGAAACTTTATCCTAATAGGAAGATAAAATAGGTAAAACTCTTTAAGTCATAGGTATAGGATAGAGTTTTCTGAATAGAATTCCAATTGTATGAGAAATAACAGCAAGAATCAATGAGTGAGATATCAAATTAAAAAGTTTCTGCACAGCAACAGAAACAACCAACATGCCAGGCATGGTGGTGCATGCCTGTAATCTCAGCACTAGGAAGTCAGAGGTAGAAGGATCACTATGAGTTCAAGGCCGACTTGGGCTACACAGTAAGTTCAAGGCCAGCCTGGGCTACATAGTGAGACCATGTCTCAAAAAAAAAAAAAGATAAAGAAAAAAGAAGCAACCAACAGTGCAAAGAGACAACCTACAGAATGAGAAATTTTTTGCCAATACTTGAAAAAGAGGACTAATATCTAGAATATGTAAAGAAATGAGACACCCCAAAATAAAAAACCAATCAAAAGTGAGCCACTGAAATGAATAGACGTTTCACAGAAGTACAAAAAAATGGCCAATAAATACATGAAAATATGTTCCACTTTGCTGGCTATTAGAGAAATGCAAATTAAAACAATGCCAAGATTTTGTGTTACTCCAGAAAGAATGAAAACTATGAAGAAATCAAATAATAACAAATTCTGGCATGGTCGAGGTGAAAAGGGAGCCCTTCTACATTGTTGATAGAAATGTAAACTATCATGGGCTGCCAGGAGGAGAAACAAGAAGCCAGCCACTTCCCATGAACCAGCAAGCATGCAGACTGGGAGACAAGAAGAGCTGAGGCCCCTTCCCTCCCATAAGCAACCAGCTGATCTGGAGAAACACAGGCTGAGATGATAGCTATTGAAGTTTAAAAAAAAAAAAAGCTTAATGCTTGCAGTGTTTAGTGTTTCACTGACTTTGCAGGCCCTAAGCCAGTAGTCTGAGCATCTATTTAGAGAATAATAATATGCAACATAGCAATTCTGGGGGACTTCCTTCTGAAAATAGTAGTCATTGTTAACTCCCTATTACTTTGTTTTAATGTCCTGTATCATTTTCATTGTTTTGCTTTGCTTGGTTTTATTCTGGCTTCTTTTGTTTGTTTATTTGATTTTATTACATCTGATGGCATGGACAGCTATTTCAGAGATAACAAGATATATTATAGTAGCCATTATTGATTGCCTATTATTTTGCTTTAAAGTCCTGTATCACTTTCATTGTTTTGTTTTGTTTTGGTTTGGTTTGGTTTGGTTTGCAGCACTGTGGATTGAACTCATGACCTTTTGCTTGCCAGGCAGGCACTTAGGCCACTAAGCTAGATCCCTGGCCCTTCATTGTTTTGTTTTGATTGGTTTTATTCTGCTCTGTTTTCTTTGATTTTATTATGTCTGATTGTATGCGCAGCTACTTTGATGATAACAAGAGCATTACAGTAGCCATTATTGATTTTCTATTATCTTGTTTTGAAGTCCTGTGTAACTTTCACTGTTTTGTTTTGATTGACTTTATCTTGTTTTATTTTGTTTCCTTTTATTCTCTTTAAAACAAAACAAAATTAAATAGAAAGAAATGTAAACTAGTACAATCATTATGCAAATCAGTGTGGAGATTTCTCAAAAAGCTAAAAATAGAAATTCCATTTGACCTAGTCACTCCTCTTCTAGATATCTTTCTGAAAGAGTTAAAGACTTCATATTATAGTAATACATGCATACTTGCATACCAGTGTAACAGCAGCACTACTCATAACAGCTAAATCTTGGAAGCAGCCTATGTGTCTATCAACAAATAAATAGATAAAGTAAATGCAGCATCTCTACATAAAATACTACATGACTATAAAGAAGGATAAACTCGAGACATTTATAAGAAAATGGATGCTCCTTGAAAACAATGTTAAGTGAAATAAATTGGACATCTGTGTCCAATTTCTGAAATACCACATAGTTTCTCTAATTTGAGAATCCAAAGTACAAATAAAGTAAAGGTAAAATAAAACACTGATAAAAGAAAACAGCAAATGGCAATGGAACCAAAAGATGGTAGGTGGGTGGAGGAGTTGAGAAAGAGGACCTCAAAATATTTAAGATGTGTTAGGTACTTGTACCACTACCCACAGTAAATGTAATCATCATTACATGTAGCAAACATGAACTAAAATGCTGCTGCAGCTGTTGCTGCTGCTGATAAAAATGGGCAAAGAGGATCCAGAGAGGAAGGGATAGAGGAAGATGAGAGGAAAGAGGAATAAAAAGAATCAAGACATGTTAAGCACATGTACTTACTAAAATAAGTGTAAATATCACGTACAGCAAACATGTACTAATAAAAATAAATTCAAAAAATAAAATTAGGTAATATTTGTTCTTTTATTTTTTTGGAAGGTTTGGAAGTAATTGGTGTGAATTCTTTTCTAGGTATAATTCATCAGTGAAATGATCTAATCCTGGATTTTTTAGTTCAGGTTTTTGATAACCTAGTCAAGTTTTTATTTGCTGTAACTCTGTTTAGATGTTTTAATTTCTTCTTGAGCAAGTTTGTGTGTTTCTAGACAATTATCTAACTCATGTAAGTTAATCGTTGATGCACATTTGTTCAACAAATTCTCTTACAATTTTAAACTTTCTGTAATGTGGTAAAAGTATTTGATATTTGAGCCATTTTTTTAATTTAGTTTAGCTCAAAGTGCCAATTTTGTTGATCTTTTCAAAGAACCGAATTTTGATCATCTCTTGTTATTTTGATTCTATTGTTTTTTCTATTTTTAAAATTTACCTCTTCAGAGAGAAAGAACCGTGACGGGCAGGAAACCATTACAACACCACCTCGGCTCTGCTCTCTGGCTGCCGCCGCCCCTCCCAGCCCTTGCCTCTGGTGTACATTAAAGATCCAGAATCATGATTGACTCCAAGTACTTCACAACCAATAAAAAGGGAGAAATCTTTTAATTAAAATCTGAACTCAACAATGAAAAGAAAGAAAAGAGGAAGGAGGCTGTGAAGAAAGTGATTGCTGCTATGACTGTGGGGAAGGATGTTAGCTCTTTCCAGACATAGTCAACTGTATGCAGATGGATAACCTGGAATAAAGAAGCTTGTGTATCTGTATTTGATCAACTATGCCAAGAGTCAACCAGACATGGCCATCATGGCTGTTAAGAGCTTTGTGAAGGACTGTGAAGATCCCAATCCTTTGATTCGGGCCTTGGCAGTCAGAACCACGGGGTGCATCCAGGTGAACAAGATTACAGAATATCTTTGTGAGCCCCTTTGTAAGTGCTTGAAGGATGAAGACCCCTATGTTTGGAAAACAGCAGCAGTCTGCATGCCAAAACTCCATGACATCAATGCCCGAACGGTGGAAGATCAGAGATTTCTCAATTCTCTGCGGGACCTCAGCAGATTCAAATCCAATGGTGGTGGCTAATACTGTAGCAGCATTGTCTGAAATTAGTGTATCTCACCCAAACAGCAACTTACTCAATTTGAACCCAGAGAACATCAATACACTGCTGACAGCTCTCAATGAGTGCACCGAGTGGGGCCAGATTTTCATCCTGGACCGCCTGTCTAATTATAACCCTAAAGATGACCGGGAAGCTCAGAGCATCTGTGAGTGGGTAACTCCCCAGTTCTCCCATGCCAACTCAGCAGTGGTACTTTCAGCAGTAAAAGTCCTAATGAAATTTCTGGAATTGTTACCCAAGGACTCCGACTACTACAATATGCTGCTGAAGAAGTTAGCTCCTCCACTTACTACTTTGCTGTCTGGGGAGCCAGAAGTGCAGTATGTTGCCCTGAGGAACATCAACTTAATTGTCCAGAAAAGGCCTGAAATCTTAAAGCAGGAAATCAAAGTCTTCTTTGTGAAGTACAATGATCCCATCTCTGTTAAACTAGAGAAGTTGGACATCATGATTTGCCTGCCATCCCAAGCCAACATTGTTCAGGTTTTGGCAGAACTGAAGGAATATGCTACTGAGGTGGATGTTGACTTCGTTCGCAAAGCTGTGAGGGCCACAGGACGATGTGCCATCAAGGTGGAACAATCTGCAGAGCACTGTATGCACATTACTTGATTTAATCCAGACCAAAGTAAATTATGTGGTCCAGGAGGCAATTGTTGTCATCAGGGATATCTTCCACAAATATCTGAAACGAAAGTATTATTGCCACTCTGTGTGAGAACTTAGACTCCTTGGATGAGCCAGATGCACGAGCAGCCATGATTTGGATTGTGGGAGAATATGCTGAAAGAATTGACAATGCAGATGAGTTACTAGAGTTTCTTGGAGGGTTTTCATGATGAAAGTACCAAAGTCCAGCTCACTCTACTTACTGCCATAGTGAAGCTGTTTCTCAAGAAACCATCAGAAACACAGGAGCTGGTCCAACAGGTCTTGAGTTTGGCAACACAGGATTCTGATAAACCTGACCTTCGAGATTGGGGCTGTATTTATTGGCACCTTCTTTCAGCTGACCCAGTGACAGCCAAAGAAGTAGTCTTATCTTTGGCCTCTGTGTATCATAAGCCTCCCAATGCTTTTGTGGAAGGGAGTCATGGGATCCATCACAAACACTTGCCAATTTATCATGGGAGCACTGATGCAGGTGACAGTCCTATTGGCACCACCACTGCAACCAACCTGGAACAGCCTCAGGTTATCCCCTTTCAAGGTGACCTTCTTGGGGATCTTTTAAATCTTGACCTTGGTCCCCCAGTCAACGTGCCACAGGTGTCCTCCATGCAGATGGGAGCAGTGGATCTCTAGGGAGGAGGACTAGATAGTCTGCTCGGCAGTGGCCTTGGCGGGGGCATTGGAGGAAGTCCAGCAGTAAGTGCCATCCATTTTTTTCACCATGGGAAGCCCTGCCCCGTTTGATGTCTTTCCTTTGCAAGCCCTGTCAAACCAGCCACTGCTGCTATCTAGCACTACACACCCAAATCTCTATAGCAGTATATATTACACACGCAAATCTCTGTAGCAGTGCACGAGAGGTAGAAAGTAGAATAGGGTTACTTAGAATCTTTGGGATCATGTACCACCTGTGGTCTAGGGACATCATTAGGGATTGATGCTCTGGTGCCTGTACCGATCTTTGTTTCTGACATTGAAGAGCTAAAGGAAATGCAACCTACCACGTTGACTGAGAATGTTCTTATCACCTGGTGTCATCCAGAAAGAACTTGAGAGAGTCTGCTGGACTCAGTGAGCCTCTCCTCACAGACAAGTGAGTTTGGGAGTGTGATTATCATCTCCCTCAGGAGAGCTTCCCCCTAGGTATTTATGCTTAAATGAGAAAGTTAAGACTTGGCTGAACCCAACTGGAAGTGAAACTGCTGTTTAAGTTAGATACCTCTCCGTCTTTCTATAGAGACAAACTCCCCCTTTTTTTAGGGTACCTGTAGGCCTTTTGCACAGAATCATGGAAGCTAAAATTGGAAACAGACAAAATCTTGGATCACTGTATTCCTGTGTCTACTGAGTACTCTGTCTTGATAAAGCTCCTGAAGAGTTAAAAAAAAAAATTTTACCTCTTCATTATTCCCTTATCATAATTTGCGACTTATTTTTTTCATTTCTAATTCCTTAATGTAAAACACTAGCCTATTCATTTGAGATTTTTCTTTCTGCTAGACATTTATAGTTATACATTTTTCTCTAATCACTGTATTATATCCCATAAATTTAGTAAGATGTGTTTTCATTCTCATTCTTCTTTAAGTGTTTTCTAATTTCACTTGTAATTTTTTCCTTAACTCTGTGGCTATTTCATAGTCTGTTCTTTAATTTTCATGCATTTGTTAATTTTCTACTTTCTCTTTGTTATTGATTTGTTTTATTACTCACGGTGGTAAGAGAAAATACTTTCCATGATTCAATCTTTTAAAATTTATCGAGATGTATGGCCTAATCTATAGTTTATCTTGGAGAATGTTCTATGCACAGTGAGGACAGTGTGTAGTATGCTGTTTGTGAAATGTCGTATATCTGTTAGGTCAATTTGGTTTATAGTGCTGTTCACTGTATCTTGTTATTGATATTTTTACTTTCACCATAACTTTGACATTATTTCATTATACAAATTGTTTCAAAACACTGAATCTTGAGCATAACAGTAAATGAGATTTGAATATTTAAAAACATAATACATATTTATTAACCAGAGAACAGGTGCCTTTTTAAAAAATAAGGATGCTATAGGCTGCAGATAAGCACTTGCACTGAAGGCAGTTAAAAATCTGGATAAAACACAAAAATTATGTATTTAAAAAAGGATCAGCAAGCTGCCAGTGGAATAAGGACTAGAATTGCTAAAATTCTGTAGAGTGCCCCTCTATGGTTATCAGACTATTAGTAGTAACTCTTTCCTAGCAAGTATTTGCTTATTCTGGTAAGAAGCTGAGAGCCTGGATGTGACTGACAGGGTTACAAAGGTGAAAAATAATTTAGTTTTTGGAAGTGGTTCATGGATGAAGTGACAAAATTGGAGAAGTAAAGCACCTCAACACCTAGCCAGTTTTCCCTTCAAAACATTTGGTAAGACTGTACAAGACTCCATGAAACTGAAAATATAAGCTGATAAACTCTAAAAAACAGAGTAAATTGTCCTATCATTTCATGGCCCTGCGGAGACAAAATCCACATCAGTTTTCAGTGGGAAGCCTGCAAAACCATGCCTTAGGAACTATGGCAAACTGTAACCTGTATCTGATTCAGTTTATTTGTTTCAGGTAACTAACATCTTACTTTTTCCCCTGAATAGAGGAAATAATGGATTTGCTTTGAAGGAGGATAAACATCTTGGGGCATCTGGAGTTTTTAATACACCATATCTGGCATTTAAAAAATACAAGACCTGAAGAGACAGGAACAGTTGATCAAAAACAGAAACATTGATGAGAAGGAAATCTACAATTAATCCAGATGCAGGCATTAATAGTCAAAACCTATAATATCTATGAATAACATTATCAAGAAAATAAGGACAAAGAGAAAATTATCATTTTTATCTAAAATAATGAAAATTCTAATATTTAAAATATCTACAATTAAATACTCCTTGAATTGGCTTAGTAGATTACACACAACAAAAGATAAAACTATTTAACTTTGTGAAAATTGATTAAAAAAAATACCCAAAGTAAAACAGATAAAAAGGAAACAAAATTCAGAAAAATATTATACGAAACTTGGGACAGAGTTAAGTCTTGTCATGTATGTAACCAGAGTTTCAGAAAGGGAGGTGGGAGAGAAAAGACACGTGATTTAAAGACATAGTGACTAATATTTTAAAAATTAAAAAGCAGACGAAATAAAAGGGCATGTTCAAAAATCAAAAAGAAGCACGCTATCTTCAAATCAACAAATATTTTTAAATAACTCTCGAATCAGATAATACTGAAATTAAGTATTTTGAATTGAACATTCCTGACGTGACATGCGTTTCCAAAGTTTCTGGAACAGAACAAAAACAATGATCCAAGAGAAATCTGTTACAAAGAAGAATGATTTTTTTTTAATATCAATAAAAGTGATTTTTCTTTGGGGGGAGCGGGTCACCATGCTGTTTATTCCCCGCACGGTTCCTGCGGACAAGACAGGGCCAGGGCCGCAGCTTGCTGGCTTCCTATGACACTCGCAGCGCCGCTCCTGACGCTGCGGATCCCGCTGTGTGCTCGGTGGTGTCGCCAGAGAGGCTGTGGGGACATCTGCGGGGGGGGGTCACACCTTCCAGCTCCCGTGCTGGGTCAGAGCCGAGGGTTCGCCCCTGGACCCTCGCCGGCAGCAGGACATGAGGGGACGCAGAGGAGCCAGCACGAGTTCCCTCTGCCCCAGCTGGACAGAGGCCGTGCCGGGTTGTTGGCCCTGAGGCCTGCAGGAGGGGGGCAGCGGGAAGCCAGGCCCAGGCGCCGCAGGCCGGGTAGATGCGGGGGGCGCGCTCCCGGCCTGAGCCCCCCACCTTGCCGTAGACCGCCATTGTTACGGAAGTGGACGGCGTGGCGGGGTTCAGTTCCACGGCCTCGCCAAGAGTTGCACGGGAGGCTCGAAGTTTTCCACCTTCATCTGCTCGTTCCCTTCGGCTTTGAGGCGCTCAGCTCAGCTGAGTCCTCTCGGAAGGCGGGGTCCTCTCGGGGATCCTCAGGTCCTGCGGCGACACCTCGCCTGAGGCTGTAGCTTCAGATACCTCGGGCAGGTTCTGGGACAGCGCCAGCGCGGAGTCGCTAGCCTCCATCCTTAGGCCGCCGAGCGCCGTCTCCAGGCACTGAAGGACAACTCCAGGCTCAGAGCCCGCCGTGCCACAGGGATCGCCCACGAACTGCAGGATGGCGTAGGCTAGGCGCTTCCTGTTTCCATCTCCAGCCACAGGAGGACACGCCTGGGGTCTCCGGATTTCTCAGGCGACGCAGCCCACCCAGACTGTGCTGCGCAAGGTGGCGCCGCCCCGCCAATAAAAGTAATCTTTCATATCAAAAGTGCAGAAAATAGAGCAGTAAATAAAATCCAGTGAAAGTGCAAGAGCTCAGTAAATATAATAGTGGAAATTGATTAAACAGAAAACAAACTACTGTAAGTGAAAACCTCAAACCCGTTTATTTTTTTTAAAGATTAATAAAATTAACCTAGGAAAGTTGATCAGGAAAATAAAGGAAATACAATTTATCAATCGAAAGTGAAAACTAGTACATGAATACAAATTCTGTGGCATTTAAAATACAGTAAGTGGATATTATAAACCTCTTTACAATCTCAAGAGAATTTAGCACTTCAGCTGCAGACCCAGATCATCTTTGGTATAAGTGATTACCTCAGATCCACTATTACTGTAGAGCAGCTGTGGTTCTTCATTGCCTCAGTACATCTGTTTTATTTTTTTCCTGTCCCGTTTTAAGACTAAATCTCTCCCCAGGACTATGGACCCTACCTAAATCCAAGAAATGGGAATGAGTAAGTCTGCCATACTACACCATAGGAGTAGAATTCTCCGCAGGCCTCAGTTTTGTGAATTTCCTGTAAGAACACACTTGTGGGCAGGCTTCAACCTCAAAAAGATGATTCACCTATTCCTTTTCTGTAACTTTAATCCTAAATTCCTTACCAATGGCTCTATAATCTCTTTATGCCTTTCTCCTTCAAAAAGTCAGGCAGTTGCATACTTAAAAAAACTACGACTCAGTGCCTTCCCAAAACTCAGCTGCAGATCATAGTTGGTAATTTGTCCCAAATCAACTTTAATTCCTATGCATAAAAAATAAAAATAATATGTTCATAATCAAATATTATGGTATATATATATGGCCTATTCCTTTGCCTTTGATTGAACAGAACAACCCACTAATAGATCTACACTTCTTTTGTATACTTTTTATTTGTTTTTGCCAAATTTGACATCAAGAGCAATAGGAATTTCTCGTTAGTGTCCAGTCCCACCATCTTGCTACATATATATCTATCCCACTTGCTTGTCATCTTCCTTATTTTTCTGGTGAAAACACTGTAGACAATTCCCCAGTGTTCTTCTCACAGCTGCTTTGACCTCCTTGTTCTTTAGGCTATAGATGAAGGGATTCAGCATGGGAGTGAGCACACTGTATTGCACAGAGAAGATCAACTCCAGGGAGGAACCTGAGGTTGTCATAAAATAGCGGAGAAAACCAGAGCCATAGAATAAGATCACAGTAACAAGGTGGGAAGAGCAGGTGGAAAAAGTTTTGCTTCTGCCAGAGGTAGAGGTGAGGCTCAGAATGGTAGAGACAATGCAGACATAGGAAAAAATGATCGAGAGGAAAGTTACAACTCCATGTGGGATCATGGTGCAGAGCATGACAATGAGGTTAATGGAGACATCAGAGCAAGAGAGAGGGAAGAGAGAGGGTAGCTCACAGCTGTAGTGTGGGATGGTGTAGGTTTCACAGAAGTCCATTTTCATTGCCATAGGGATATTGATGAAAGCATCCAGAAAGCCCAGTCCCCATGAGCCCCACACAAGCTGCGCACACTGCTGTTTACTTATCATCTGTCCATAGAGCAGTGGGTGGCAGATGGCCGCATAGCGGTCATAAGCCATCGCTGAGAGTAGAAAGGCTTCTATCCCTGCAGAAATAAGCACAAAGAAGGCCTGAACTAGGCAGGCCTCTACTGAGATGGCTTTCTTCTTAGACAGGAGATTTTCCAGAATTTTGGGTATGGTAACTGAAGAGAAACAGAGGTCCAAGAAAGAGAGGTGACTCAGAAAGAAGTACATGGGGCTGTGCAGGTGAGAGTCAACACTGATCACCAGCAGCATCCCCAGGTTTCCCATCAGGGTAAGGAAGTAGATCCCCAGAAAGAACACAAAGAGGAGAGCCTCAATTTGAGGGTCAGCAGAAAGTCCAAGGAGGATAAACTCTGTGATGGCACTGTGGTTCCTGAGGACTACTTGAAAAAGCTGATCCCTAAAAATGACATGGAAAAACATGATAGTGTGTTTTCTATTATTCTCCAACTAGTTTTCATATTGTATCAATTCGCTTTTAATATCACAACAATACAGAGAATAGACCAGATACAGTCATTCAGAACTTAAATATGGATATTTACATTTAAAAGTCATAGTTCAAAAGAAAGACATGGATATAAAAATGAAATTAAATACTATATAATTAACTAATTGGGAGTTCTAAGGGTGACTTAGAAAAAAGCCCAGTAATTTCATCACACTGAAGTTATTTGAGCAAAATGAATAAATAAAGAGCAAAATAAAAGATAGATAACAGAAAATAGGGAGACAAATACTTACTGAAGGGGAAAGGATCAAAAGATGGAAGAAGATGCAAGGAAAGGAATGGAAAGCAATGAAAAAAAGAGAATTAAAATGTGCTATGTACATGTGCCTACTCCATACAGGAATGCAACTATGTACTGTAAAAGTAGACAAAAAAAAATGAAGGGGATCAAGACATGGATGGAGTGGAGAGGGAAGGAAAGAAAAAGGAATGAAAGAAGGAATTAAGATGTATTATGTATATGTACAAATTCCCCACAAGGAACCTAAACATTTGGTCCTATAAAATGTACTAATAAAAAATAAAAATAAAACTATGATTTTCCTGTAGAGTCATGAATGAAGCACACTTAAATAGGCATGGTCACATATTTGAAGGATCAGGATTGAAAACTAACAAGGTACGTTTGGTAAAACACAGGCATTTAAAAAATAACTAACATAGAATATGGACAGATGATGTAGTGCAATCACAAAGGGTATGGGTTCTTGCATCAGGCTAGGATCAATCCCAATTCCGCTTTATGAGTAACTGTGCTCCCCTTCAGTTTTCTTGCTGAAAATAAGAATAATAGTATCCCATTCTGCTAAAGATGTCATGGGAATTCAAATAATAACAAAGAACATTTTAAAAATCTGTACAATATTACTGTATGACAACTCATCATCATTGTGTGAGATTGCATTTGTAGCCTAACACAAATAATAAATTCTCATGCAAAAAATCTGATTTTTCTTGCCACTACAACAGCTGTTCTTTCCCAAAATAGATAAAATAAAATCATGTGGAACTCACTAAAGGTTGTTGCCCTCATTATGTAACCTCCTTAATTAAAAGGCATTTTGGTGTTTGGAATAAGTCCCTACCTTTAAAAGGATAAAAGGTCTTAAAGGCAATATCATTCAGAAGCAAGGGGCAGCCAGATTCTAGAAAAGACAAGAGAAAGACGAACATCCTGTGCACCTGGCCCTGAAATTACTTTCTGGGATGGAAAATGCAATATGTGAAGGGCCAGGATTCTAGACAAATAAAGAACAGATGATTTGAAAGAGTATCATGCCAGTGTCCAAGGCATGAATCACTCAATCAGGCAGGTTGGAAAGAGAGAAAAAGAGACGTAAAATCCCAACGATGTGTGTTCCTGGAGCTTCGAGAGCTTGCCACAACACCTAAATCATTCTGGAACTAGCAGCAACTGCCGTTCCTGTCCCACAGGAAGAGTATCTTCTAAATGGTTTTTCCCTACCTATTATAACTTCTTAAATTGGCAAAATAGAACACTTCAGTTGTGAAGGCATCTGGATTTACTCTTTGACCTCCGCTCATATTTTTCTCAGTATTTAAGTATCAATTCCCTTCTGCATTTCCTGAATTTATGCAAACTTTGAGGTTTCAGTTTATAGAAATATCTGTTCTACTTGGACACTGAATGTTACCCATCGGCTCCAGCTCTGGTCTGATATGCTGGACTCAAGACCATTGGTCACCCGTCTCCAAGTCTGTTTCGTGGCCCTGGCCATTCCTGTGCTGGCTGGTTCCTCTTAAGTCCAGAACTGAGCCAAAGGGAAGTTCTGAGTCTTCACTGTTTAGCTGTTCAGTCATCAACATGCTCTCATTCTCTTAGTAAATACTTGTTACCAATATATGTTACCTGTACATCTTCTCCAAAAGACGATCTGTGCCTAAGTGTAGGTACAGGGATTGTATTTTATTCCACTGCTGAGAATGAAAATGACCTGGAGAAGCTATTTTCTATACCTGTTTTTATGATTGAGGTTATAAAATTCTGTTGATAATAAAATATTTCCCTTAAGTCTTCCAATAAAGGTAAAACACTAGGCAATTCTTTCTTTTAAATGATCTCAGATACTATCACCTTGACACCTCTTCATTGGCTCCTCTTTTGTGCTGAGAACCTTGTCAGCCATATGTAGACTCTTTATGGTCTAATTAACCCTGAGGGCAGCTGTGTCAGCTTGGGAGTTAACTCTCAGGCATCAGTAACCCAGAAGATGACTGAAGCAATATCAGTTATCTGTAGCCAGAACTTGAAGTCAGATTTTGTAGTTGTAAATTAAGTAATTTCAGAAACACTAAAATGGTGCTCTTAAGTGTGGCCTTTGGAACTTCTAGGTTGAAGCAATGAAATGTGAGTCCTTGGTAAGGGGGTTTAGGGAAGACAGAGAAGGCATTGGAGTTTTGACTATTTTCCTTATAAGAAAGAATGTCTTCATTGACACTCTAAGGCAGGGCAGTATCACCCAGATAAATCTTCTATGTACATGTGAGTTGATGATCAAACAAGTGCGAAACTATATTTAAGGAGAGAAAACTAATAGCCAGTTGTCTTGGTTACTTTTCTCTCCTTGCTAAGACAAAATACCTGATGCCCAGAATGAAGGAAGGAAATATTTGTTTAGCTTACAGTTTGTGGAGGTTTTAGTCCACAATCGGTTAGCTCCAAGGCAGAGTGGCATGGCACAGGGGCAACACTTCAAAGCTGCAGAAGACAGCAAAAGTAACAAGAGCAAAATGGGGGAAGACCAAGTCTCATTTCCTCCCTTATATTCTACACAGACCACCCCCGCCCTCCAGGGTGGGTGTAGCACTCACAAAATCTTGCCCTCCTCTTGCACAGGATGAGGATGTTCACAAAGTAAGAACCCTGATTCCCTGTCCTGAGTTGCTTAGTTAAACCTCTAAACTCTCAAACTGACACAATGTATCAACCATAAGACCAGGTATTTTGTCTAACTCACTCAGTCAACTTTTCTGGAGATCATCTTTGACCAATAATGAATGAATACATTTAAGCCACATAATGACTAATAATTTTCATGCCTAGTTATTAAAATTTCACTTAGAGAGGTACTTAATTACTGAATGCACCTTGTATGGAGTCATAATAGACTTTAAGAAATCAATAGTAATACATATTTATCTAAGATATATTGTAATATCACTCAACCTAGAATCCTTAACAGTGATTTTTATTCCTCTTTTAACAGATTCTTAAATAGGCATAACAAATAAAATTGCAAGAAAATTGGAACTCTTTTTTTTATTTTTTTTATTTTGAAAAGAATACAACCAAACAAAACAAAACAGAGTAAAGTCAATCAAAACATAGCAATGAACATGGTACATGACTTTTAAACAGGGTAAAAAGCAATCGATAAGGCTACCATAATGCCTCTTGTTATCTGCAGTATACCTGCAGGAATAAGCAAAATCAAACAAAATACAACAAACTAAAACAGTAGAAACAAAACAAAACATAATAAAACAGAACAATGTAAGCAATACAGAAGTTCAAGATATTAGCAAAACAGCATTGGCTACCATAATAGTTGTTATCTTCAGAATAGTTGCCTACACCTTCAGACATATTACAATCAAACCACACAGAATAGAGTAAAATCAATCAAAACAAACAATGAAAGCAATACAGGGTTTCTAAACAAGCTAATTGGACATCCTTGATGGCTGCAATTATATATTTTGTTATCTGTAAAATAGCTGTCCACGCCATCAAGTATAATAAAATCAAACAAATCAGAATAAAATGAAACTAATCAGAACTATGAATACAATCTGAATTTCAAATCATGATAATAGATTAATAGTGGTCATTTCCTTCCCTTTTTAGATAATACCTCCCCTTTGACTTTCCCAATATATATTGTGCATTTTGGATCCCACTAACACCTTTAGCTTGTTATGCTATGGAGACACCACAAAATTCACCCTTGTGACTCTGATCCATTACATCCATGAGCACTATTACCAGTTGCCTCTATCTACCTACAAGAGCCTTGAGGTTATCTTCCTTTATAGCTGAGTAGGTTTCCACCCCATTAAATCCCATGTCTTTCTTATCCATTCTGCAATTAATGGGCAGGATACCCATATTATTTTTCCCCCCTCTGGATCCCTGTCACACAGGGCATTGTTCTCTCTCCTTTGACTTTCACTCTACGAATTTTCTTTCTAGTTAAATGTGTTTCTTGCATAGAGCATATTGATGGATCCTGTCTCCTGATCCACTCTGCCTGTGTTTCTTTCTATTGGTGCCTTTAGGCCCTCTTGCACTGCATTGTCTCTGCCATGCTATTTTCCTGCCATTGGCTCCCTAGTTTTCCTCTCCATTCAGTCGACTGACCCCACTTGATGGTCCCCCTCTGACATTGTTCCTGAGACCGTGGTCCTTTTTCTCTCTCTCTAAAATGTCCTTTAGTAATCTTTGTAGTGCTGGTTTGGTGGTCATGAATTCCTTGAGTTGTTCTTTGTCATGGAAGTATCTTGTTTATCCATTAATTTTGAAGGAAAGTTTTGCAGGGTACAT
>RJWT010003017.1:0-38126 GCA_004365215.1 Cuniculus paca
AGGGTTATAATGTTCAAATCAGGTTATAATGTTCAAATCAGGGTAACCGTATCTGTTTCCCCAAGCAGTTATTAATTTTACATGGTGAAGACATTTGAAGACCTTCTAGCTTTGTTGAAATTCATAGTACATTATTATTGTCCATAGTAATCTACTGAGCAATAGCACACCAAAACTTATTTCTCCTATTTAACTTTGTTGACCTTGTACACGGCTCAGCTTTACTAATTTCACCCTTCCTGCTATTTTCCAAACCTCTGGGAACCATCATTATACTTTCAAGTTCAATTTTTTTTTTTCAGATTTCACATATGAGTGTGTTCACATGGTACATGTATTTTGGTAATTGGCTTATTGCCTTTGACATAATGCCTCTAGTTTCATCTATACAACTGATACGTTTTAAATTGTATCCTGTTCTGAGTACACTGATTGTATCAGTCAAGGTTTACTAGAGAAACAGATATAATACAAGATAGACAACTGTGTAAGAAATTACAAGATTGGCTTACAATGGTCAGCCACCAAGTTGAAGCAGGGAGTGTGCAGAGGGTGTCTGCACACTACAGGTTAAAAGGGTCCAGCCCAAGGGCTGGAGCTTATTACAGTGTCCAGTGCAAATCTGTGTCAGAAGGCCGATGGGTCTATGACGGAACACTGAAGAGTCTATGACGAAGGCTGGAGAGTCCCAGGCAAAAGCTGAACAGTCTGTGCCAGAAACCAGGAGACAACGTCCAAGGTGAAGGTGAAGACTTCCTGGAAGAAGCAGCAATCAGTCCCTCATCATTTGCCTTTTATTGTATGCAGGCTACTCCCCTGGGGTGGGTGTAGCACTCACACCATCTGCCTGCACTCCTCTTGCACAGGATGAGGATGTTACAAACTGAGAACGTTACAAACTAGGGACCCTGGCCCCATGCTGAATCACATAAACTTCTGACCTTCTCAAATTGACACAGTGAGCAACATCATAGAAAGATAGCTGCTTGTTCTCTACACCCTAGGATGTAGAGCTGCTGAGTTTCTTAGTTAAGCATCTAGACTTCTCAAGTTGACACAATGTACAAACCATAACACTGATGAAATCTCCCCTCTCCAAGCTGCCAGTCCTGAATCATCCCCTTGTTTAGTTTGTCACTTACCAGCTCTGTTACCAAATCAACTACCACTCCTAGGGACCAGTACCACAGTGCTTATGTTCAAGTAACTCTTACTTAATAATGGCCCCAAAGTGCAAGAATAGAAGTGCTGAAAGTTTTACTTCAGATATTTAAAAAGTGTTCCATTTGTGGTTATTCTTGGTAATCTTCTACTGTGCCTAATTTATACATTAAACTTTATTATAGATATCTTAGTCCATTTTCTTTTCCTGTAGCATAATACTGTAGCATAGACTGGTTAACTTACAAAGAGAGGCTTATTTTGGTTCATGGTTTGGCCCAAGGCCAAAGGGTCACATTCTGGTGATGACATTCTTGATGAGGGAGTACCATAAAGTGAGAGATAGAAAGTGTTTATGTGTCCTGGTCTCTTTTTCTGTTCTTAGAAACTCCCATATTCAATCGCAATGTCTCCACCCCGATGACCATATCTAATTTTAATCACCCACAACTTCCCACCTCTACACACTGTGGTTGGATTAAATCACCACTATTTTTAATATTTCAGTCTGGAGATTATGTTTCTACATGAGATTTCAGAGGGCACAGACTATATTCAAATCCTAGCAATGGGTCCTTTAGTATAGAGAAAAAACAGTATGTACGGGATTCTGTATCTGTGCTTCTGGGTTCCTAAAACATCCTCCATGGATGAGGATGGGATAATGCAATGGACATAAAAGATTGTTCCCTAAAATGAATTGTGTTTTTAGAACATTTTAAGTGACAAACATTTATTGAGTAGCTATAATGTTGAGGGTACTGTACTGCTGAGTGAATTGATCTTTGCTCTAAAGAATATTATGGTGCAGGACCTTGTTTCTCAAAATTTATGTGGCTATCGAAACACCTAGAAAGTTCATTAAAACTCAGATTGCTAACCTCCACCTCCAGAAGTTTTGGCTCAGGAAGTCTGGCTTGGGGGGTCTATAATTTGTATTTCCGACCTCTTCTGAGAAGACTGATGCTGCCATTCCAGAGCATGCTTTAAGGAGCACTCAACCACTGGGAGACTGTCAGTTCTCACATCCACGCCACAGACACTGCAAGCATAGAACCCTGAAGCCAATCTCAAAAGACAGGCTTCTCTTAGCCCAAGTCTGTGAAGATTATCACGTCACATTACCAGCAGACTGTAGTTCAGTGCTTTTTAACATCCTTTGAAATATGTATGTTAATATAAAAATATACACTATGGGACAATGGTGGTGAACCTATGGCGTACATGTCACAGGGGACTGTTTGTTATGGTTGAAAGTTCTAAAAGGTTTGCCATCATTGCTCTAGGGAATAATCTGAGTAAGTATCCTATCCAAAGAATATTTTCATGTTGTGTTTACCTTCGTGGCTTTGAGTAGGGATCTGTGCAAACTGATGCTTATATTGTGCATAAACCTTTGTCAATAAATGGTCATTTAAGTATTAGTACTCATTTAATCTGAGTGTGACTGGTCTTGAGATACAGGAGATCTGGTCATTTGAAACAGTCTCAAGATTTTTAATCACTTGAAAATGCCTCCAGATTTTAGAGCAGATCACTTACAGATCAGAATCTCAGAAGGAAAAATAAATCGCAAGAACCAAAGCCTGTGTTGTGCAGCTCTTCTCAACCATGCACTTCTGACCATACTGCTTTAAGGCGTCATCGCTGAATTTAGACTGATGTCCCTGTCATGTGGTATCTATCTGTTACATACTGTACACTACACATGGCTCAGTGTTAGGCACACATTTGACATCAAACATATGTTTTCTGCATAAAAGGTTTGGGCTGAAAAGTTAAGAAAAATGTTTAAGGTACACGTTCATTGCAAGTTTCAGTAAAGACATTTTTTATAGGATTTAAATATTTCTCTTTGTTTTTTATAAATCTTGACTTTCTGATGTATAACAACCCATTTTGCTTTTCCACAAGATGGAATGGAAGATTTTTTGTCAGTCTCACCACAAATGTCTGATGTTGTTGTCTTTTGATAGTTTTTTTTCTCATCCTATCAAAGCTTTCAAACGTCTTGTGTTAAAATAGATGTTTGATGTTTCATGATTTAATTAAATCAATGAATACTTCCATTCGCATCTTAGAATGGAAGGGCGTTAAACTTACCCATGTTTCATTGTAGTTAGTGCTTCAGTAAAAAATGCAAAGGATTTGTCTTTTGTGAAAATTTGGCTTTCCATCTTAAGTTGTTCTACTCTGAAGAATATATAACGTCTGGCTTTTGCACTGTCCCTCATTGTTAGTTTTATTACTACTGAGGAAACTTGAGCTTTAGCAAGCAAAACCAGGAGAACTCAGTCCATTCATCAGTAAAAGATGTGCTTGGTGGGATGCTTGAAAACTGTTTCTAGAATGTTTATCTATGTGTATCAGAGGGCTCTGCTCTTTGGCCTTTGAAGCACTGTTAGGGACTGAGGAAAGAAATCCTGTGTTCGCTGGTAGGTATTCTTCCTGAACATACACAGTCCTAAATGTGCTGTGTAAGTGAAACATGGTATCATTTTATGTTCATACATTTAAGTTTCTTACACATTTCTCTTGCATTCTCTGATATAGTATGGACTATAGTGCTCTCCCATGGCATAGTGCCAGTTATTTTCAGAACTCCAATCTCACTGATATATGCCCATTAAATTTACCATTATGCTTTTTGAGTTTGGGTGTTGATTTAATAATAACCCAGTGACTAAACAAAACCACCATAAAGATGACAGAGAAAAGGAACAATTTTCACTAAATTGAAGTATTTTAAGTTATTTACTCTCTAAAGAAGATTACAAACAATAGGCAAAGAAAGAGGTACACCTGTGAATAATAACATAAAGAGCTTTTAAATCAATGATTTGTATTGGTTGACATTTGTCAAGATAGGTTCTTAAAATTTTTTTGTGAGGAACATCAAAGATGATGGAACACTAAGCAGCAGAGTAAAGTCTCTCTGAGAGAAACAGTTCAGATGCTGGAATATAACATTATGGAGAGGACAAGAAGGAAGGAAGTGGGTCTCCTGGGTCCAGGAAGAATCTAAAATATGAATTGAAGCCCACAAAGGAGAATAAAAAGAAGAATTTAAATGAAGAAGAAGGCGGTGGCTGGCAGCGCCCTAGCCTGGAGCCGGACTCACCCTGGGAGAAGAGCTGTTGAGCCTGGAGACACACGGTTGCAGTGGCAGTCACAATTGACCCCAGAAGTCTCTGTGGAGAGGCACAGGGGTGAAAAGACACAGACACGGAGATTGGCGCTGGCTGCTGGTGAGTGCTGGCGACTCAAACACCCCTTGGGAGAGAATGAGTGGCCAGGCGCCATCTTGGAGTCAGGCAGCTTACGCCTGGGGCCAAGACTGCTACCCACTTCTGCCGGCAGCGCCAGGTTGTGGGTGGGCATGCGGAAGTTGCTTGGACTAAGTTCCGCTCCGATGCGTGTTCCAGACAACTACCTGTAGGTTCCTAAACAGCTTAGATCCACAGGCCCTGGCCAGCTACACCGCCGTGCAGGAATATGCCAAGATGAAGAGAGAGGGCAATCTCTGGCGTCCAACCCAAGCAGCACAAGTCCAGGAGAGGTAAACACAGAAGAGATCAGGAGTTGCATACCTGAAATGACTGAAGTGATGTCAACTGAAGTGAAAAAACAACTTCATGAAGCTATAAGAGAAATTAGAACAGAAATTCTATCCCAGGTAAAAGAAGAAATGAAAACCATAATAAAAGAAATACTAAGCATCTCTAAAGAAGACACAGATAAAAAAATAGAGGAGCATAGGAAAATGAGGGAAACCATGAATGAACAATATAAAAGAGATTTAGAATGCATGAAACAGATTAAAAGAGATATCCAGAAAATTAAAAACTCCATTGAAAGCTAGCAAAACCACTTGAAAGAAACTGAAGACAGACTTTCAAACCTTGAAGACAGGTTTGCAGTTTGTGATCATGAAAAGAAAGAGCTCTTAAAAATAACAAGGACTCAGGAAGTAACAATTCAACAGTTGCTAGATAACTCAAAGAAGTATAACTTAAGAATTAAAAATGTGAGTGAAGACAGATGACATCAGGACCTTATTTATGGAAATAATTTGTGAGAATTTCCCAGCATGGAAAAAGAAAGTGACATTCAAATAAATGAGGCATATAGAACTCCAGCTAGCCATAACCAAAACAAATCTACACCCAGACATATAATAAAGATCCCAGAAATTCAACTGAAGAATAGAATATTAAAAGCTGTTAGAGAAAAGAAACAGATCACCTATAAAGGAAAATCCATCAGAATCATGGCAGACTTTTCAGCACAAACCATCAAGTGAAGAAGAGGCTGGAGTGAAGTAATGCAAGTCCTGAAAGAAAACAGCTTCCAACCCAGACTGATACACTCTGCAAAACTTTCTTTCAAAATTAATGGAGAAACATGATACTTCCATGACAAAGAATAACTCAAGGAATTCATGACCACCAAGGACATTCTAGAGAGAGAGAAAAAGGACCATGGTCTCAGGAGCAATGGCAGAGGGGGACCAGCAAGTAGGGCCAGTCAACTGAATGGAGAGGAAAAATAGGGAGCCAATGGCAGGAAAATAGCATGACAGAGACAATGCAGCTCAAGAGGGCCTCAAGGCACCAATAGAAAGAAACACAGGCAGAGTGGATCAGGAGACAGGATCCATCAATATGCTCTATACAAGAAACACATTTAACTAGAAAGAAAATTCATAGACTGAAAGTCAAAGGAGAGAGAACAATGCCCTATGATGTGACAAGGAGCCAGAAAAAAAGTAGGGGTAGCCTGCCCATTAATTACAAAATGGATAAGAAAGACATGGCATTTTATGTGGTGGAAACCTACTCAGCTATAAAGGAAGATAACCTCAAGACTCTTGTAGGTGGATAGAGGCAACTGGTGTTAATGCTCATGGGTGAAATTGTTCAGAGTCACATGGGTGAATTTCATGGTTGTCTCCATAGTATAACAAACTAAAGGTGTTAATGGGATCCAAAATTCACAATACATATTGGGGAAAGTCAAGGGGAGGAATTATTTAAAAAGAGAAGGAAGTGACTACTGTTAATCTGTTATGATTTGAAACTCATATCGTCTTCATTGTTCTGATAAGTTTCATTCTATTCTGATTTGTTTTATTTTATTATACTTGATGGCATGGACAGCTATTTTAAAGATAAGAAAATATATAATTGCAGCCATTGAGGATGTCCAATTATCTTGTTTAGAAATGCTGTGTTGCTTTCATTGTTTTGTTTTGATTGATTTTACTCTATTCTGTGTTGTTTGATTATAGAATGTCTGAAGGTGTAGGCAACTATTCCGATGATAACAAACATTATGGTAGCCATTGCTGATTTACTAGTATCTGGAACTTCTGTGTTGCTTACATTGTTCTGCTTTGTTTGTTTTGTTTTGTTTTTGTTTTTGTTTTTGTTTTACTGTTTTATTTTGTTGTATTTTGTTTGATTTTACTCATCCCTGATGGTATGGGCAGGTATATTGCAGATAACAAGAGGCTTATGGTAGCCATTATCGGTGGCTTCTTACCCTGTTTAGAAGTCATGTACCATGTTCATTGTTTTGCTGTGATTGACTCTGCTCTGTTTTATTTTGTTTGGTTGTATTTTTTTTCAAATCAAATTTTAAAAAAAATTTTGTGATAAAAATTGGAAAAACCTTATTGTTATTTTTGAAGTAATTTATTCTCCTTGTAGACAACAGCTAATGATTGTTTCTTTGCATGTCCATTCAGTTTGAAAAGTGATTTCACTTTGGCTTCAAATTTAGTGATTTTTAAATAGCAATTTTTTATTTCATTTAGACACATTAAAAATTATATGTCAGTTTATGAAATATTTTATCATTTAATATCATTTTCTTGCTTTGATTTTTTAAAAAAATAAAGCCATCTGTTTAGTAAACATAGAAAATTGATTGATATGAAACCTAAAAAGTTCATAATGACAACTAAATAACAGATGACAGATTAGATAAGAACAAGTCATTAAGTTGGCCTATAAAGGGGAGCCATCTGCACTACTAAGACAATCTTCCTATTGATGACAGTAATAATTTTCTGAGTTCATGACAGCAGAGAATTTATAGAATAAAATGTAATGCTTGTAAATTGTGAAGTGGAACTTGATTTGGGGTAATTAGTGTAACCATTTGTTCCAGAGGTGTATGACAAGTGAATGGAGATTATAACAAAATCCTTTGAGAACAAATAACCATTTCTTCTGTGCATATGGGCTTCACGTGACATACAGTGAGTAATTTAGCATTATTTTGTTTGGCTGAATCATTAATAAATATAGCAAACAAATCATTGTAGATTAAAAGTATCTATGCTTTAAGGTTCTTATAACTCCTAAACTATAGAGTTATAATTGGAGAATAAACTTAGTGGAGATATTTAAGGAAGAACAGTCACTGATCCCCAAGACTGAAAAGAACTCTAGGGTCACCTCCACTTTCCTTGCCAATGCTGTCATCAAATTTCAATCCAACTTTATGTTCACTAAACAAAATGCCAAACAATGAAGCATCTTGTTGATTGTCTTAAGACAATGAGGTATCTTTAACAGAGTTCAACAGATTTAGGCATCAGGTGTAAACAGGTAGACCTGGTTAACCTGAGAGGATGCATATCTGCTGACATTCACAAAACAGACTGAATTAGCTTTTAACATAGCTTTTCATGTTCTCTGACAAGGGCAATATTCTCAAAAATACCGAATTACTTGAACCTTTACTCTTTAACATGCACCTCTTATTAAAATTAAATTTACTAAAAGTGGCCTAACTAGTATTGGATTCTTATTCTGGTAACTAACTTACTTACTTTCTTTCTTTCTTTGTTTCTTTCTTTCTTTTTTTGTATACAGTACTAGGGGTTGTACCTAGGTCTTTTATACTGAGTTATATCTCCATCCCATTTATTTATTTATTTAGAAATAAGATGTTCCTAGGTTGCTCTGGCTGGCTTCAACTCATGATCCTCCTGCCTCAGCTTCCTTATTAGCTGGAATTATACACATGTACAACTACATCTGAGTTCTTACTTGTTTCTTTACATTCTATTCAGGAATATATTCATTGATGCTTGTAGAATAAAATGCTTTTGAGATCTTATTGACTTGGGGCTTTGTGGAAGATCATTCTAGATTATAGCACAAGGAGATATTATCTATACTTAGGGAATTCCTACCTTCAAGGTATAGGAAATTACTGCCTTCAATTCCTATGCCTTAAATTTTTATCATTTTATTGGATTGGTTAAGCCATATTTATATGGATGGGGAAATTTTAGATTAAAAATATAAAGAAAATAAATAGGTCACTGATAAATCTACCTTTCATAGATAATGAGTGATACCATTTTATTGTGCCTAGTTTTTTTGCTGTGTTTATGGTCATTTTAAAAATAAAATGACAAGTGTGTTTTAAGTAACTTAGATGCCTGTTTCTTTTCATGTAATATGTTGTGAACATGTCATTTGTCATTTTTTATTATTCATGACAAAGTAGTTCACGCAGTATGATATGCCCTTTTTGATATTACCAGTTCTTTCTTGTGTGCTATTTAGATTCCCCAGTTCATTATCATAATATAAAAATCTTAGAACATAAATCTTTGGCTATCTATGATTATTTCTATATAGTTCCAATAAATAGAAGAGCTAGGATAAAGGTATGAAATTTGTAAAAGGTTTTGCTGCATGCCACCAGTTTTTCTCCAGAAAACATATCAGCCTAACATCCCTATACCAATGCCCATTTCTTTGCATGCTTTTTAATATATTTCTTAAAATGTTGTAATTCTAATAGAGAACATTATCATTTTAATTTGATTTTTTATTTATTGAGATAAGTCTTTTGTTCATTTGTTTTTAGTCACTTGAATTCATTTTTCTTCCATGAATTACTTGTTTGCTTGGCTCATTTAATTTTTAGAGTCTATTATGATTATATTACTATTGTGACTTCTTTTTTACATTAAAGGTCTTAAGTTTGTACAGTGTCACATGTTTGTACAACAAAAGAAACCTTGTTTTATTTTAACTATCATCACAAGCAATATTCTTAATTCATTTTCTAAATTGACTAAATACGGTTTGATGCAACTCAGACTCACCTACTCTAAGAGGTGTAAGAAATGTAGGCACTGATGTTTAGGCTATGCTCTGGGAAAAGGTGAAACACTTCACTTTGGCAGTTTTCAGTCATAAGTCTTTTCAGTGGACTCTACTCTGTCAAACACTTAGTTCTTAGTATGCTTTGGACTGCTCATAATAATCATCCAATCAGGTAAGCTTTTTTAGAGGCCTGGGCATCTAAAAAGAATAAAAGTAAAAGGAAGAAGAAGGACTAGCTTCCTGGTTTATTTAGTGTTAGTAGCTGAGTGAGGGGATAGATAGACAAAGGAAATTGGATTCATTGTTCAATAAATGGATCTGAGTTCTCATCATCTTTCAGAAGGAACAGGTGAAGTCTCTGAAGAAGGTATCAGTCATAATGTAGAACAGAGAATAATATTAAGGTTACCTTAAAGTTTCTTTAGGAAGAATGATTTCCAGTTTACCTTACAAAACTATGGAAACCTTATGAACTGGTCTCTGTACAAATATAAGTGATTCCACTGAAAATTAAGGATACCTGGTGAACCCACTGCTGTGTTCTAAAGAACTGATCTCAAAATGCAACATGTATAGTACATGTACCAATTCACCACTGTGAATATATTTATCATGCATTGCAGCCATATGCTAATTAAAAATGTAAAAGGACAAGTATGATGCAGCTGTACTGATGTGAGGAGCTGGTACTGTAAGGGTTTCCTTATTTCCTAGCATCTAAAGAAACTATATGAGTAAGCAACCTAAGAAAAAGTGCTTTCAGCAAAGCATAGCTTTTTATGTTAAGCATGAGATAACAGTATGCATACACTGCTTGAAGCGAGACACACAAAAAATAACATCTGCAAATGTTGGATATTTGTGATATTTCTTCCAATTTTAGCATGTGTTTGGTTGTAAATGTTTCAGCTTTCTATTGTTCTCTGTTAATCTTTTACCT
Source organism: Cuniculus paca (assembly GCA_004365215.1). NCBI lineage: Eukaryota > Metazoa > Chordata > Mammalia > Rodentia > Cuniculidae > Cuniculus > Cuniculus paca. Next base: position 10,237 of record RJWT010003017.1, read on the forward strand.
TTAAAGACTGCCTGCCTCAGGCTTCAGTATTTTAAAAATCTTGCATATTTTTGCTTCCATTACCCAAATGTATTATTGCTTCCTAGTTAAGGTGTTTTTCTTAGCTTTTATATAGTTTAAGGTAACAGAATTCATTTATTTTCTTTTTTGTTTAGTATTTGTTAAGCATTTGCCATGGACAAAGTACTCTTTTAAGTGCTGAGCATATGAAAATGAGAACCATGATCCCTGATCTTGAAAAAAAGTTACTGTACTGGATAAAGTAATATCTGAAAGAGGTAATTACATTACAAGGCAGGAAGTGGAATGTGAATGGTTACACAGGTTCTTACTGAAGCAATGATAAGCAACAAACTTATCAACCAAATCTTTTTAGAGTAAGGGCCAGGGAGTAAAATTTTTACAGAGAACGTGGGTGAGATCTGGAACTGTGGAAAAAAGAATGTGCATGTTTATGTGGAGGTATATAAGTGATTTTTATTATTTTAGTGAGTAAAGTGTGAGTCCAGAATTGCCAACTGTAGCTACTAGACTGGATTGTCTAGATTTTGGAATGCCCCCAGAAGAATGGTATTATGTGAATTCCATATCAGTTAATTCATCCTTTGTTAATAGATGTCTCTCTCCATTGTCCCATTTTTTTTTTGTACTAGATACCAAACTTAGGATCTCGCACTTGCCAGGCAGGAACTGAGTCATTGAGTTAAATGACTGGCCTTAGTCCCAATTTCTTTTACCCTTCCTGTCTCCATTTCTGTTACATATATAATTTGACAAAATCCTAAGACACATCAAGAAAATGCACCTTTCTCCTTTTCTGTATATATAGACTAGAACTCTCTTCCTACCATGCCTGGCAACTGTAGAAATCAAAGTATTAGTCTTTTGTAAGATAAGGTGCTTAATTCAATGCATTGCTTTTTTTTTTCATGAATGCCTTATTATGGCAAGTAAATGTCAGCTGAACTAAACAACATGCCTACTTGGTTTACATTTTAAGACATGCTCCTTGCATCAGTTTTCTATTGCTGCATAACAAATTATCCCAAATTTAGTGGTGTAAACTAAGGCATATTTATTGTCTCACAGTTGACATATAGATTAGATGGATTTTCTGCTTCTGGATCTTACCAACCTGCAATTTAGGTTTCAGTTGGTGCTGTATTCACATCAGCAATTTGACTGAGAAAAGACCTACTTCCAAGCTCCTGCAAACTATTGACAGAATTCATTTTCTGGAAGCTGTGGTAGTCATATCAACTAAAGTCTTCAAAGCCACCAAGGGAAAGAGAGACAGAGAAAGGGACACTAGAGAGTTTGATACCAAGATGCAGTCTTACATGCCATAAAGTTATCATGGAAGTAATCTTTTGTCATCTTTCATGTTTTATTGCTTAGAAGCAAGTCCAAGGTCCTGCACATACTCGAGAGGAGGGATCATGTATAAGTATATGGGCATGAATACCAAGAGGCAGGATCATAGAAGTTACCTGTTCATGATATTTCTTACCTTTTCTCAGGCCAAGAAGAAAACAGGCTGTGGAGTGGCAATATTCCCTGGCCATATTTTAAGTGTCTCTGTTGGGAGAATACAGAGACAAAGGAAGAAGAAAAGGAAGGCTCCTCTTATTTTCTGTTAGTTTTCTTGGCTAGAAACAAGTCAACAACATATTTAAGAAAATATAGAAGCTCAAACATGTATAGTGCTACCTTGGTTTATGAACTTAATTTGTCTTACAGTTTTGGAAAAGATGGCCATATTTGTGTTTGCATGAGAAAGATGATCATGGTTGTATTTGACATTTAATGCAGAGTTTACAAACAAACAAAATTTTGCCAAATGCTTCTATTTTTATTTTTTTATTTTGAAGAGAATAAAACAAATACAAAATAAAACAGAACATTCAATTAAAACAAAACAAAGAAAGTGATACAAGACTTCAAAACAAAACAGAAATAAACCAACAATGATTACCATGTTGCCCCTTGCTATTTTCAAAATAACTTCCCATACCATCAGGCATAATAAAATCAAACACAACAGAACAGAATAAAACCAATCAAAACAAAACAATGAAAGCAATACAGGACTTCAAAACAAGGCAGTTAAAATACTACAGTGGCTACCGTAATGTATCTTGTTATCTTCAGAGTAGCTGTTTATATCATCAGACATAATAAAAACAAAATAAAATAGTCAATCAAAACAAAATAATGAACATGATATAAGACCTCATAACAAGATTAAAGGAAATCAATAATGGCTACCATAATGCTTCTTGTTATCTTCGAAATAACTGCCCATACCCTCAGGTATAATGCAATCAAATAAAACAGAATAGAATAAAACCAATCAAAAGAAAACAATGAAAGTAATATAGGACTTCAAACAAGACTGCAGGAATACAACAAAGGCTATCATGATGCATCTTATCATCAGAGTAGCTGCTTTGACCATCACATATAACAAAATCAAACAAAGCAAATAGAATAAAATCAATAAAAAGAAAACAGGTAAAGCAATAAAGGTTTTGGAACAAGGTAATAGGAAAACAATAATGACTGCTATAATCCATTTTGTTATTTTTGCAATAGCTGTCCATGCCATCAAATATAATAAAATCAAACATAACTAAACAATAAAACCAAGCGAAACAGAACTATGAGAACAATACAGGGCTTCAAAACAGAATTACAGATTAACAATGGCCATTGCCTTCCCCCTGGAGACATCTTCTCCCCTTTGACCTTCACAACCTCTATTTTGTATTTTGGATCCCACTAATTTCCCCAGTTTCTTATAGTAGGGAAACAATACAATGTTAATGCTTCTATTTTTAAACCAAAGAGTTTGTAAACAAAAATGTTTGTGAACCAAGTTACTACTGTATTTTATTTATTCAATATAGCAGTTAAAATTATAACATCATTTAAGACTGAAGGATGAATTATAAAGTTTTCTATTTTTTTATTTGAAATAAATATAAAATTCCAGTGTCTTGGCCTATACTTTCCTACATGGCAAAATTTGCCTAAGGCTTAATGGCAGAAATCCATTTTTGTAGTAAGACACATACATTTCAGTTCACTGCTTTCTCCACTACTTAGAAATCAAATACATACATACACTGAGTCAGGCCTACTTTGCTTGCTTATTAAAACTGCTCTTGCTTCTTCAGTGTTTAATATATGTATTTATATCAAATCTAATTTTTAACCCTAAGTGATGAAAGGATTTACAAGGTAGGCTTACAGTGGCTGCCTAAACAGTCAGGTATGCACAAATGCAAAAGGTTCATAAGTATGCTGGAGGTCAGAAGGACTCGGTCAAAAGTCAAATGCCTGGAGCTCACTGCAGATTTCCCAATCAAGACACAGAAGTCCTTATAAAGAAACTGAAGTGTCCATGCTGGAAGCCTGGAGATGGACATCTAAAGAAATAATGAAGACTGGAGCTTCTCTGAAGAAGCAGAAGTGAAACCTCCTTCTTACACATTTTATTCCATCCAGGCTACATGCCTGTTGGTTGGTGCCATCCACAACCAGGGCAGGTCTTCCCTGTTCAGTAAGTCAGTCATCTAGACACACCCACCTGGAAATCAATCTTCTAGTATTTCTTATTCATTATGACACAGAGGTTGTAGTTGAGCATCCCTAGGACGTTCATTTACCAAACTCAACTGGCATTGTTATTTTGAATACAATTTTAGATTCTTCCACATCTGATGGAGGTAGGGGTGTATGTAGTGCAATAAGCTATAATTTTTATTTTTACAGAACATAGTCATTACTTAGAGCATTTTTGGTCAATAGGTTCCACACCAATTAGCTTTCACCACTGTCAATTTATCAGAAAGATAGTTCGCATTGCCTTGGTTATATCTCTTCCAGCCAAATAGATAAGAGAATCAGTTGAAAGAATTGTGTTTGAGAAAACAGATATCAACATAACCCAGGTCTTACTCTCAGGGAGCTGATGGTGTATTAGGGAACAAGTGACAACAAATATGAATATGACAGTAATATGCAGTTTGCACCATTACCTTATGCATTTAGAAAGTTAATCAGACTTCCAACATAAATTTACTACCACTCCTTTGGAAAACATTTTCCAAGTCCTGATAAAATTTGAAAAAGAAACACCGATCTTTGAATTGTGTTTTGCTTTTGCTCAAGGACTTGTGTTTGTGGAAGCATTTAGTTAATGAACCAACTTTATATTTTCAGGTTTTTAGTACTCAGAAAGTAAGATTTTTCATGAGTTTCTTGGGTCATCATTGCTGATCATTCATGTGTTTTAAAAATACGTAATGAATACCTTTGTTGTAGGGATTGCTCACCTTTTAATCAGTGAGGTATAATGGCAAGTATTCCAGAACTCATTTGGAAATCTGAATTTGTTATTTTGAGCACATGGTAAACATTAAGATATGACAATTTAGTTTCTATTATGCAATACACTATTTATTTATCTGTCCATCCCACAAAATCCATAAACAACTTGAGATCATGCAGCCTTCTCAATTCCTAGAACAGAGGTTGACAGTTGGCAACTTGTGGGAAGAACTCAGCAGTTCAAGATATTTTATTAAATTAACTCCCAACTTTTAAAATTGTGACTGTATAGACAAGACTTGATTTATTTTTTTAATTTAGGGAAATAAGAAACATATAATCTACTTGTAAATTATTTAATATAAATAGTGCTAATGGGACTTTATGCAACCAGCTTCTTTTTTTGGAGAATAAATCTTAATATAGAATGCAAAGGTGATATGTGAATATGTTGGATGTCAAGTAGTGCCACACTGTAATAAATATTTATTCCTCATACTTCTGGAGTTAACTGGGGTCACCTCTACTGAATTTAGCTAAGTTCCCTCACATGTCTAAGGCAGGTTGACCTAGCCTGTTGTCCTTGGCAAAAATTATTTCACTGGTCTAGGTATTTCTTGTTTCCCGGCACACTGGCCCAAGCATGTTTTTATGCTGATGGCAGAGAAGGAGAGCATAAACAGAAATACTCAGTGCTTTCCAACTCTTTCTGAGTCCATTTGCTAGTGTCCATTGCCCAATCAGGCAGCTGCTGAGTCAAACATCTGAGGGGAGGTACATAGTTGGTGGATACTGCAGAAATATCTGGGGTGATTTTTGCATCTTCCACAGATGCTGCATTACTCTAAGTGCCCATGATTTATTTCCATGTCCCAGATGTACTCACATATGTGTGCACAAAATGTGTATGACTTTGTAGTTTTAGAATTATGAAACTATGCCCCTTTAAAGAATGAAAGTCAATAAATAACTGGCATTCTCTTTTTCTTCAGTGGTTTTTATGTTGTTAATCTGCTTGTTAATTTCCTTTGTGGAGGAAAAAAATGAAACATTCATAAATCCCTATAACATCTTTGGTTATAATGTACCTTCGTAAAAAATTGACACTATTATATGTGGAAAGCTTTCAGCATTATTGGAAAAATGCTGTATAATTTCATGTATTATTTTGCTTAAAGATGGAAATACTGGGTTAAAAAAATGATCAAGTAATAGTAATTAATAGTTATCCTAAAAGCTCTTCTTGGTTAAGCAAGTGCTTTATTCTTTCACTTGTTGAATGAAGTTTGTCAACATTTAAGTGTAAAGAAGGACTTTGCGGAATTTTATATTTTGAATATAAGTATGTAAATAGACTCAGTTTTTTCTTTGTTGGTGTATATTTTGACTCTGCAGGATTATTCATTTTGCTAATTTACTGTCACTGTATCAGAATGTAGTGATTTTCTTTAAATGAAAAAAGTGGCAGATATGGGTTAAACAACATAAAGGTATATAGAAAAAACAATGCTGATCTGAAAACAGGAATGAATATTTTAAATTTTATTTCAAACAGAAGTATAATCTTCAGAGCTGTAGAATGAATTTTACTTCTTAAGACCTATTTTCCTATACCTACAGCCATTTGCATCTACAATATGAGAGTGTTACAGTTTTGTTTTGGTAAATTGCATGAGTAACCCACCCCCCAGCACTTGCTAAGTTGATGCTTCCTTTTTTAATGGTTGTAATGTGTTTGTAAACATGTTTCTTAACTTACTAGAAAACATGTTGGTTCCATCTAATTTATTTGCAAATAACTTACTGTCTGTTGAATCTTCAGCTTCCTTTCTTCCTAATGACTCCTTTGAAATATTATTTTAATGAACTCATGAAACACATCATTGTATTCTTTATATTGTGGTTGGACTGCTAATGAGACTCATCCATTAAGTAAATGGCTTTGTAGGCAATGCAAATGTAATAAATAAAGTTAGTCTGTTCTTCTATTCTACTTTCCTGATGATGGGCATACCACATGCAGAGAAGGTAATGTTTCATGACCAAAACAGTTCAATTGGTAAGCAGATTGGAAATCTTTACATTGAAAAAAACTGAAAAATATCATAAAACATATTTGCTACTCCATCTATTTTATTTATCAAACAGTAAGATAATGTATTTCCAGTGCAGGCATTGTATTTCAACATGGTATGCCCTAGAAGAAAGTAATATCCACAGATTCACAAGAAAAAATGATTTTATGTAAATATGAGGTGGGGGAACCCTATTTAAAAAATAAAATTTTAAAGAAAACATCTATAAAATGAGTGTATCAAAAACTAAATTCAGGTTTTTTTTTATTTGACCTGATATGTGCTTTGATTTTTTTACCTTACTACAAGGAAATATAAATATCGACAATGATATTTCACATCCTATTTCCAAGTATCATTCCCACCTTATAATCTCAGGTTTCCTGATTTTTTTGCAGCAGAATGTTTGAGGAAAGAACAATTATGATTACTGTCATTATTATTATATTCACACTTACAACTGAGTGGTGGTAATGGCTTTATATCAGTGAAAACAAACTATTCTTACAATATGGCTATGATCAGCATAGCCTGACTGAAATAGAATTTCTCCACAGCAGTAAAGACACCAGCCTGTAAGGATAAAAGTATTAACTGATGGACTTTTCAGAGGCCCTCTCTAAGAAGTTACTATGGATTTGGGTACAAAGATAAACTCTGGCAGGAAATGGGCAATTTTCCTACCCAAAACTTTCTCTATTGCTTTGCCCATGGGATTGATTTGGTGAAAGCTAAATATAAAAGGAAGAGTAAATAAGGTCAAGCTTTGAACAGCAACACAATTTAAAGACTTTTCAGCTTTGGAAGTAATTTTCTTATCCAGAAATTTCCAGTGTATCTTCAAGTAAGAAATAATGCAATTAGTCGGGCATGGTGGCTCACGCCTGTAATCCCAGCACTCAGGAGGCTGAGACAGGCGGATCGTTGTGAGTTCGAGACCAGCCTGGGCTACAAAGTTAGCTCAAGGCCAACCTGAACGGCATAGTGAGACCCTATCTCAAAAACACCAGGGCTGGGGATCTAGCTCAGCAGTCTAAGCACTTGTCTGGCAAGCACAAGGTCGTGAGTTCAATCCCCGGTGCCGCAAAAAAAAAAAAAAAAATGCAATTAACTGTGTATTTTTATATCTTTGTAAGTAAATACTCACAGTTGATAACATACCTTATTTTTAAATAGCCATATGTTATTCAAGTACATAAAATAATATTAGCCTTACTGTCAATGTCACGTAAGATACCATAAGCAACCATAGTCCAGAATTTTTAACACTTTGTTCCCAGTGATGGTCTGTAATGGAAAGTAAAGCAGGGGTTTTACCTTGTAACAATGGTATGCTTTTGTGAACTTGAAAAAAGGAGAAACAACCTCTGCTAGTCTTCAACTTCATTTGGTGGGTCATTGTAGGCACTCGTTCTGCTGTAAAATCACTTTTCCACCTTGCTTGCATGCCTGAAATCTCATGATTTATCTCTTTCAAGCTTGAGATGAGATTGTCCACACAGGCCCATGCTACCATGGATACTCAGTGTTCTTTCTAGATAAAGAACAGTGTCATTGTAATCATTTAACAAAAGCTGGAATTGTTAAAAAAAAAAAAAGGAAAAGAAAAGAAAAACATATTATTGGCCATGAGACTCCCTGACTATAAGCTGTAGATCAGGAAGGGTCGTTAGTTCTGGTGCCATCTCTAATTGCTTGGTTAGGACGGAGTGGCATGCTGTGTTGGAATTCACTGCGAGGCCATGCCCAGTGTGAGCAGGAATGAGTACCCTGATCCAGAAAGATGCTTGTCATGGACATAGATTTTATCTGATAGCAACACACACATGCACACATGCATACATGCACATTCACACTCACACACACAGAGGAGATAGATGGATAGAAAATAGCACATGGCTTGATTTTAGAGGTCTTCAAACTTGTTATCTGCTTATTTCATTAGATACATGTAGTAGTTTCTATCGTCTTTCTAAGTCAAATGATGTAAAATTTGTGAAATATGGGGTAAAAGGTTAGGATATTCTTGAGCTTAAATAAAACACAGTATTTTGATAAAATTTACCCTAGAGCAATTTATATTGTTCATATAAAGGAATTTTTTAAAATGATATTGTCTTGAATAATATCTAGAATTTGCTTTGAAATAATTTTATAGGTGCTGGTGACAGTTGAAATGATTTGTTATACCATTCTCTGTATATTTAAAATTTTTATGATTAAAATAAAAAATATATGGACACTTTCAGTGTTTCTGTAAGTAATGCACTGGTTTAATACTTACCAGTATTTCCAACATGGGATAGAATGAAGGTTTAATATAGCTTATATTTTAATTATAAAATGTCTGAAAGATATTTATGAATCTGGCCTGGTTTTTATTTTCTCTGACAAACCACAAAAGTCAACTTAACATGTTGTTGTCTAATTCGTTTGATGAAATCTCTAAAATCAAGCCATGTGCTATTTTCATAGTTTCTTCCAACTTTTGCTCCTCCAATGTTTGCCTTTCGTGCCCACAAGAAATAGCATAACCTGAAATAATTTTAGGATACAGATGCACTGTCAAAGATAGAGCCTCATGGAATTTATTCTTACAGGTAGCTTCTCTCAATCTGTTGCTGACATGAGGCAAGAATTTTCAGTTGAAATGGGGAGAAAATACCTGCAAAATACAAATATTTCTATGCATTAGCTGCTTACTGCTCACTCTTCTGAACTGCTGTTAGCATTATCTTTGTTGAACACATCTCCGTCTGTTCCTAAGCTTTTGCTAGTTGCCACACATGCACACACGCACACATACCACGTATGTTGAAAATAGTAAAAATGTAAATGTAGGTTAGGAAACGGAGAAATGTTAGCAGTTTGCAATAAAATGCCTCCCTTATGTCAAGATAGAAAATACACTTCACCAACGATCTTTTCAAAATGATGATTAATTACTTTTTAAGGAAATTATTCTACAGATATGCTATGCTACTTAGCAGTAATTTAAAGTTGGCAACCTCTTAACAGTTACCCGTCTGCTCCATTGAGGTTGGCCAGCTTCTGTTGGATAACTGCACCCATACAGTTTGAAAGCAAAGTACAAATGCTATCCTCAAAATTTGAGCTGTCACATTAAATTTTGTCATATTTGATGACAGGTCACAAGAGAAAGTGATACATGATTTCATAAACATTAGCCTCCAAAAGTATGCTCAGTGGAATTCTAGTTGTCCACCATTGTTAGGATAAAAGTTATTTTCTGTCAAAAGTTAACAGAGTTCAGAGCTTTTAAAAGGGAGTTGAAACAGAAAAAGAAAGTTATGGACAGTTCTATCCACAGTGAGTTAGAATGTAGGTAGGGGAAAGAAGTATTTTACTATAGGTAGTGATAGTAGTCTAATTTTAAACTGAAGCTTAGGCTTGCATAAAAAAAGAAATAATTTTTAATAAAGCTACAGAAAATATAATGGCAAGAGTTACTGAAAAATTTATAGTGATATCAGGAACATATGTTAATATCCTTTGTTTCTTCAGTATACCCATTTGTTACTGTGAAATAATTTGTTACTGTGAAATAATAGAATAGGTAAGTATGAGCTATAGGTATGTAACTGTACCTCTTTCTTGCAATTACCTGCCCCTTAGTTCTTTTTAAACGGTGTTAGGATATGATGAATTCATTACCGTAACTCTCTACCTCACCCCCATCCTGGTTTCCTATACTGACAGACTTTCGGACAGCTTCCAGGAACTTGGTAGATTCCCCAAAGTAAAAATCCCCTCTGAAACATTAGTATTCACTGGACAATGGGCACATAAGAGCCTATGCTATTACTCTGTATTTTCCCAGTATATTGAGTTACATTTTGAAAAATTATATAAAAGATATAATTCATTACACAAACCAGAATGGGCAAAAATATATAAAATATATAACTATGTGCTGGAACTTAATTTCTTACTTCAAATACCCATTCTGTCCAGTTGGGGGAAGGAAATATGAGTTATTTTTGGAATTTCACTGCTGTGTTTCATCCATGTTCTGGGTGTGGAATAGCATCCCATCTGGTTTCCAATATCATCTGACCACTCTGGCATCCACAGAGCCTTCTGTTGTCTTTTGTGGTCCTGTCTTTGGACTTAGTGTTAGTTGCTGTGCATCCATACACTGCTAGAGTCTGTAGGGCATCTGGGTCAGGGTTTCTGCTCTGTCCATACCACTCTTGCTATGGCTTTTATACCAAGCTGTGACCTGAGAATTTAGGGAGAGAATGTGCCATGCATATACTCTTGAAAGGAAAAGGTCCAAAGGAGTCATATCTTTCTTCTTAGGATTTTCTCTGGTGGAAAGAAGGAGTAGGTCTTTTGGCTGCTCTTACATTTATCAAAATAAGCTTAAATTTTAACTATTTTTTTTTTGTCAGGGTGCCCTGTGTAGTTCAGACTGGCCTTGAACTCACTATGGAGTCTAAACTGGCCTCAAACTTGCAGTGATCCTCCTGCCTCAGCCTCCACAGTGCTGGAATTACAGGCATGCTGACACTATACCTGGCTGGATTTTAGCCATTTTCCAGGCTTAGTCAGAGCATCATCTTCAATGTTGTGACTTCCCCTTCTGTAATTCTCTCTGATTTTAACTAGAGAGGATTGTTGGGATGAAGAGTAACCATGTTCTGAATCACAAGGTTTTCTTGTATTTCATTTTCGGGAGCAAGGTAATTCTCTCCTGAAACCTGAGGTATTGAGACAAGAAAGCAGTGCAGCCTTCTTTGTACTTGACTTTGTTTTCTCACATTCTTCCCCAGAGACAAAGAGCATAGAGTGGTGCAGGTACATGAATGTGGGATAAGACAGATTCATTCGTAGAGATCCCTGGTGGTAACTGCCAGTTGTTAATGTAAAAACACCTTACCGTAGACTCTCATTTTTGACTTAGTGGAATGTCTTGCCTTCATATGCAAAGACAGTCTAGCAAATTTGAACATGTATAAAAGATTCAGTCGATCAAGGTGACCTTGAATTGAGGCTCCACTACTTGTTAGCTGTGGGCAAGTCATATGACTCTTCCAAGTCAAAATTAGCTGTATAAAAGGGGTATCACAGATTCCTTAGGTTGAACAAGGGATTTTGCTTATAAAACTAATGAATGTGACCATATTTCCAGTTTTCTTTTTTCTCAGGTGTAGGTGCTGAGCATTTTCTACCTTCGATCTATAGAAAAACATATCCAGAGAGAAAATGAGTAAATGCAATAAATGGCATGGGTCCTAACACAAAATGTAGAATTTAGAGCACAGGAAAGAAGATTTATATAAATTACTTTGAGTTGTGATAGAAGGTGATTTTTCTATTCAGTGTTGCAGTTGGTCTACTTGGACATGATTCTTCTGACTTCTGCAGAGTTCATAAATTTATGCGTTTAAAATACAATGCTAGTTGAATGAATCATAATTATGCCATTTTAAGTAATTGCTCTTTTAAATAAAATGATAATTAATTCCACATATAACTGCAAAAGCAGAAAAGCCTTAATATAGGCTTGCCCAAAGTAATGTATAATGTGGATATTACCAACTGAGAACAACACAACTCTTTGGTGGATTAACAATTTTACTCCCTCAGTAATTAATGAATGGCCCTATAGCCTAGCATCATGCATATTTTGACAGTTTGCTTAAAATATTATCAAGTAATTTTCTTTGTGTAAATTTCATCTTTCTAATTAGACAATCAACTATTTGAAATGAAGATCTGTCCTTGGTTTGTATCTCTTAAATGCAAATAAGAGTCTTTATCCTGTGAAGGGTGTTGAGGACCAAAGGGTTGTAATGAGTTACCAAAGTCTGCCATGAACCTGAGAATGAAAATTGAAAGTCATGTGATGCTTATTTACTAGTTCTGGTTGTATAAGCATAATACATGCTTATTGATTTTAAAAACAGTCAACAAGACACCAAGCCCACTTGTTTTCTTTCTACCTTTATATTCATGTACATATGCAGCTTTGATTTCAGGTGTCTCTTTTCAGTTGGAATTTATTTCATAGAGTTTTTAGTAACGATTTAAAATTACTTAAGATTATTGTATTAAAAATACAGCAATTATGTAACTATTTCTGTAATAAGATTTGTATTGCCTTAATTGCTAATGTAGGAACAACTGAATTCAGAGAACAAAACTTAAGACAAAAGTTAAATACCCCCTAAAAAGATTTTGAAACTGCAGAACCTGTGCCAGAGCATAAATTGACATGTTTGCCTTTAAAATCAAACCAGAGGTGTCAAAACCCATCTGTTGAGTCATGGCTTCCAGTGAATGATTGGCAACTTTCAGAATCTCTTCTATCTGAAATAGGAAGGATCCTAACCTTTTTTCTCCCCAAGGTCTGCAGGAATTCAGGGGACCATTAAGAATCAGCATGAATAACGTGAATAGTGACAGGGTGAGAACGTGACCCATCATGGTGTCTGGGGTTGATTTACACACGGTACCTGAGAACAAAGGAGCTTGAGTCGGTTTATGCGTGCACATCTGTTTGGAACCACAGTGTAGTTAATTTCAGTCACTCATATTTTGATTCACAGCTGTTACGAAGTAAGGATTCCACTTTTGTCATGTTGGCTACAAATATTTCCTTCTACCAGATGGGATCTGCTTTCTGAGGAAGGAAGTAAAATTTGAGAGGGTAAATGAGAATAAGTAAGGAGCTGTGTGAACGGATGGGCTCGAGTGTTTCTGACATGTACTTGAGGTGTTGAGAACTCACTGTCGACAGGCAGTGTGCATAGCGAGTGTGAGTGCAGGAGTCTGAGAAGTTCCTGTTGCCTGGTAAATTAATTTTCTCGGGTGTGTTAAGTGAGAATTGAAAATAAGAGTATTACTTTTAGACATTTTCCTTCATTTTTTGGAAATGGATCAGAAGCAGCATGCTCTCTGAAAATGGATCATTCCTTATTGCATGAATACTGAAGATTTTAGGAGGCTAGAATACTTTTGGATCTTGAGTTCCAAAATTAAAAAAAAATTGAAACCCAAATATATATATATATGTGTGTGAATATATATTATATATATATAATACAAAATTAAAGAGCAAGAAACACTCATTTTATACATACATTCGCTTTGTATACAAGTGCATATATCGAGGAACATGTATATGTATCATAGAAAAACTATGTTATCATATGTATTCATAAACACATAAAAGAGAAAGCAGATGTGAAAATTGATAAGTGAATTCTGCCATGGGCAAGAGTTACAAAGACTATATGATATGTTTCCTTTATCAGCCGTATACCACAAGGTCTTCTGCTTGTTCACTGGTCCACTATTTTACACTGAGCATGGAAAAGGGCATTGTGGTTTCTGGAGTTAAGGAAACTCAGAACATGTAGCTGTTACATGATGTGCTGAGGACAGAAGCAGATCCAGCTGGCTCTTTGCCCTCCCCCAGCCCTCTTTCATTCTGAGAGGTGAAGTCTGACTTCACAGTTGGTGTTTTATGTGCCAGTTGGAAATTAATATGGTCTAATAAACACACAGTCCATTCTGCATCACGGTGCCACATTTACATGTCATGATCTTCATATTCATTGGAGCTATGCAGATGTATTTTCCTACAGGAAACATTATGCCCTCTTTACTAATACCATCTAAGAGTTTAAATAAGTAGAAATCTCTATGTACTTAGCATTTTTACTAAACTCACTTTTGATGACAGTATGTGATGAAGGGTTTTTCTATCAATTTTAGGTATAAAAGAACCATCTGGCATATATACATGAATTGCTAAAATATTGGAATTTCTAAATATTTTAATGATTTATAGAACAAGAGTTTTTGTGATACACACTGTTGTAGAAAATCCAAGACTACAGTTTACCAAATAATGCTATAAATTTAAACATATCTCCAGCCTAATAGTGATTAATGGAAAAGCTAATATCTTGAAGTGGAACATGGTATAATTTGGGCAATTTCCTATGACTAATCTTGTTTTTAAAAAATTTACTAGTATATATCTGTGATTCATGATTATATTCATCCGAGGGGTTTGATGTATATGCATATAATGTCTATATCATTTTTGCTTCCCTTGTTGCCATCTTTCTCCTTTCTCCATTTCCTTCATATCTCTACAGAGTCTGCCTCCCTGTTTCTTAGCATAGCTCTTTTTTCTTTTTATTTTATTGGTACATTATATATATATATATATATATATATATATATATATATATATAATATATAATGATAACATTCATTATATGGAGTGTGTACCTGCACACATCTTACTTCTTTTTTTCCCATTCCCCTCCTCTCTCTTCAACACCCCCCCTTTATTTACAAAAGCTTTGTTTCTGTTTTTTTCTTCCATTTTTTTTCTTGTTCTTCTGTCCCTCTCCCTCCTCCCTTGTTCTCCTTCCCATTTGAAAATTGCCTTTCCATTTCCCAATCTATTACACATTTTGGTCCTTACTTACACTTTTGGTTTCTTATGCCACAGAAGCCATGCAATATTTGAATGTGTGAGTCCGATTTATTTCATTTACCTGTATGGTCTCAAGATGCATCCATTTAGCTAGAAATGTCTCAAGCTTACCTTGCTCTTAACATGGGTGTGCATATATCACTGCAATATGATACTTTTGATTGTTCTGGGAAGATAACTAGCAGGGGTATAACTGGGTCAAATGGGACCACTAGTCCTAGTTTTTTGTGCACCAGTCTAAACCCCCACCAACACTGAAAAAGGATTCCTTTTCCCCTATAGCCACCCCAGCATTTGTTATTGATTTCTTGATAATAACCATTTTTTCTGGAGTGAGATGGATCTCAGCATTATTTTAATTTGCATCTCTCAAATGACCAGTTATGTTGAACATTTTTCATGTATTATTTGCCATTTCTACTTCATCAGAGAAGTGTCCATCCATTACAGATGCTTATTTTTGGATTGAGTCTTTAAGTTTGGAGGAGTCTGATTTTTTTTTTGAGTTCTTTATATATTCTAGATATTAGTCCTTTCTCTGAGGTATAGCTGGCAAAATTTTTTCCCAAACTATGGGTTTTCTCTTCAGTCTGCTGTTGGTTGCATTTCCTGTGCAAAATATTTTTGGTAAGATGAGGTCCCAGTTGTTGATCCTTTGTGAAAGTTCTGTAGGTTTTTTTAAAATCATGAATGGGCATTGATTTTGTCAAATGTTTTTTCTGCATCTATCAAGATGATCATATGGTTTTTTTTATTTGGTTCTGTTAATATGGTATATTACATTTGTTGATTTATTTATGTTGAATCATCCCAGAACCTCTGAAGTGAATATACTACTTGGTCATGGTATATAAGCTTCTTGATAATTTGCTGCATTCGGCTTGCCAGTATCTTATTGAGGATTTTTGGATCTATGTTCATTAAGGAGATTGATCCATTGTTCTATTTTTTCGTTGAATACTTCTCTGGTTTTGGTATTAATGAACTGCTTGCTTCCTGGAGTGAATTTGGGAGTATTGATTGCTTTTCAGTTTCATTAAAGAGTCTGAGAAGTAGTGGTAATGAATCTCCTCTAAATTTCTTGTCGAATGCAGCAGTGAATCTGTCTGGACCTGGGCTTTTCTTTGTTGGTTGGTTTTCAGTTGCATCTTCAATTTCATTGCATTGATTGATATTGGATTATATAGAACTTTTATATATTCATTCAGTTTTTGTAATTCATGTGTATCTAGGAATCTGTCCGTTTCTTAAGTGTTTTCCCTCTTATTATAAGAGTACATGTTCTCGAAGTAGGTATTCATGATATTCTAGATTTCTGCAGAATCTGTTGTGATTTCATCTTTTTTATTCCTAATTGCATGGATTTGAATCTTTTCTTTCCTTTTTTTGATAAAATTGGCTAAAGGTTTGTCAATTTTATTTAATCTTTCAAAGAACCGAGTCTTTATTTCATTGATTCTTTGTATTGTTTTCTTGGTCTCCATTTCATTAATTTCTGCTCTGATCTTTATAATTTCCTCTCTTATATGAGCTTTGGGCTTGACTTGCTCTTCCTTTTCTAGAAACTTGAGGTTCAACATTAGGTTTTTTTTTGAGCTCGTTCTGTTTCGTTTCGTTTTGTTTCGGTTCGATTCGTTTTGTTTCGTTTCGTTTCGTTTCATTTCTTCTCTGCTCTGCTCTGCTCTGATCTGCTCTTCTCTCTCTTTCTCTCTTTCTCTCTTTCTTTTTTATACAAGGGCTCAAACTCATGACTTCATGCTTGCCAGGCAGGCACTTGTGCCGCTGAGCTATATCCCCGAGTCATTCTGTGTTTCTGATATGGTTGTTCACCACTATAAATTTTACTTGTAGAACTGCTTTCATTGCATCCCATAACTTCCAGTATGTTGTACTGAAATTATTATTTACTTGTAGAAAGTGTCTAATATTTTCTTTAATTTCATCTGTTATCTATGGACTGCTCAGGAGGGTGTTATTTGATTTCCATATGCCAATGAAGTTCTTGTGTTGTTTTTGTGTGTGTGTGTGCCATTGATTTCATGCAGTTGGTCTGTACTATGCATGGAATAATTTAAATTGCTTTGCATTTACTTAAGCATGTTCTATAAGCCAGTATATGGTCTATTTTGGAGAATGTCCTGTGTGTAACAGAGGAATGTGCATTCTGATGTTGTGGGGTGGAACATTTTGTAGATATGTACTAAATCCATTTGTTTAATAGTTTGGTTCACTTTGGATATTTCATTGTCGATATTTTTGTCTAGTTGATCTGTTTATTTGTGACAGTGGGGTTATGAGATCCTGCAATACAATTGTATTAGTGCTTATTTGATTTTTTCATGTCTGTTAATACTTGTTTTATATAGTTGAGTACACTGGTATTTTGTGTATACATATTTATGATTATCTCTTCCTCCTGAATTATTTCCTTTACAAGAATGTAGTAGCCTTCTTTGTCTCTCTTAATCAGTCTGGAAATTAACTTTGTCTGCAAGTAGAATTGCTACCCCTGCTTTTTGCAGGTTCCTGTCACATGAAATACTGTTTTTCATTCTTTGACTTTCAGTCTATGAATTTCTTTTTGAATAGAATGTGTTTCTTGTATGCAACATATTGTTGGATCTTGCTTCTTCATCCACTTTGAGGGTCAGTTTCTTTCGATTGGAAATTGAGACTATTAACATTGATAGTTATAACTGATGTGTATTGACTTCTCATATTATTTTTCTGTGGTTGGTTCACCTTTTTCCTGTGTTTAATTACTTGCCTTGCCTGGTGGATTCATTTTGTTGAGGTTCATGGAGTTTAGGTGTTGTTATCTTTTTCTAGAACATTCTTCATTTTGGAATTCTGGTTTGGTGTTCATGAATTTCCACGAATGTTCTTTGTCATGGAAGTATCTTATTTCTCCTTCAATTTTTAAAGATAGTTTTTCAGGGCGTATCAGTCTGGGTTGGAGGAATTTTTTTAGGGCTTGAAATACTTCAATGTCTCCTTGACTTGAGGGTTTGTGTTGAGAAGTCTACTGTGATTCTGATGGGCTTTTCTTTGTAGGTGACATGTATCTTTTCTGTAATAACTTTAATATTCTGTTCTTGTGTTGAATTTCTGGAATGTTAACTGTTATTTGGCTTGGTGTAGATATTTTTTGATCATGGCTAACTGAAGTTCTATATGCTTCATTTACCTATATGTCAAATTCTTTTTCCCTGCTTGGGAAGTTTTCTGTTATTACCTCTATGATCAGATTTTTCTTATGTCCTTTGTGTTTTCTCCTGCTTTTTCATTAGCTTCAATAAATTTTATATTATTCTCCTTTGCATCATCTAGAAGCTACTGGATTGATTTCTTGTTATTTTTCTTTTCACGATCACTAACCACAGTCTTGTCTCCTATATCTGCTATTTTGCCCTGGCGTTGGCTCATTCTTCTGCATATACTTTCAGTGGAATTTTTAATCTTCCAGGTATCTGTTTGAGTCTGTTTCATGGATTCCATTTCTATCATTTTTTGGGTGTTTATGGTTTCCATCATTTTCCTAGGGTCCTCTATTTGCACTTGATAGTAGTTTGTGATTTAATATTCCAAGCTGACTTCAGCTCCCATACAAACTACTCTCTGAGTTTGCATGTAGTCTTTGCATTCAAGAATGCACAGTGCTTCCTATCTGGAGTCCTCAGACAATTTAATCTCTTATGGCTCATTCTCTACCATCTCTGGATTCTTTGGAAAATTTAAGTGATCTTGTATCTCATGTGGTCTTCCAAGGAATCCTTTCATGTGCCTCTTACATGCCAGTATTTTGAATCAATATCATATTCTGAGTTTATCAAAGCAACTCCCTGGATTAAGGGTACGTTTACAGTATAAAATGATCTCATTCACCATGAAGGCAGCATGTGGGAGAATTAGGCAGCTTATGGTATTTGTGCTATAGTTTTGTGACATCATCATTTATATTATAATTACTTGTACACACTATGAAAAACTGTATAGTGCATTTTAAACTAGTAATTAGTCAAAATGGAAAAAATGTTTATATCATTAACCATTCCTTTAGTCAGAAATTGTTTGCCTCAAGAATTACACAGCATTATATGAAGAGGAAACTGGCACACACATACTTGTATACTAGAAAAACAATGCAATCACAAAATTTCAGTCTCTTAGTGGAAAACTTTTAACTATTTTTTCACTATTTGAACTTGATGCGGACTCAGCGCTTCCTAGTGGGCGAGGAAAAAAACATAGCCAAAGCATCTATTGTGATCTCTCCTACCCTTTGATAAAAAACAGTCTTATTTAGTATTTAACAGCATAATTTATCACATTAAGGAAAGAATTGTCTCAGCTGTGAATTTAGCCCTAGAGTATCGTGGAGATTAGCTCCCACTTATAGAGGAAACAAAACCATAAGTCAGCAGGAGTAAATTTTGAATTCTAGATTTGTGCAGCTGGGAAAAATAAGTGCTGAATATTTCACTTCTTCTCTGCCTGTGTCTTCAAGATTAACACATGAACTGACCAAATTAACAATGAAAATTTAATTTGGTTTGGTGTGGCTTAATGTAAGTGCAAAGATCTGGTTTGCTTTGTTTTGTTTTTGAGTACTGGCTTAGTCTGCATTCCACTCACATTCCTTCCTCTATCCTGTTTGCTTCTTTCTGTATGTTTTCTGAATTACTAACTTGCTGCATGTTGTTATGGAATTCCTTTCTTTCCAGCAGAAATTTTTGTATTTACGGATATATTCTGCACTTTTTGGTCTGCTGTGCCACTAGCCACATGTGGTCATTGAGATTATGGAACTGGATTCCTAATTTTAATTAACTTTGGTTTCTTTCTGTTAAATACAGTCGTATGTGTGGCTGTTGGCTATCATATTGCACTTTGCATATCTATTCCATTTTGAGGGCTTAAGATGATTCTTGAACACAAAATACATGAATGGAATCCCAGAATGTCTGAGAGAAATTTAAGCTACTTTCGGATGTTAGAGAACAAAAATGTTAATAATTGACTTTTAACCAGTTTTTGAAGCTAGCCATTTCTCATGTTCTTTGCAGCTGCGGAAGAGCAGAGGTGATGATAGCCTATCTGCAACTTGCTTTAGGTCAGGGTTTTGTAGAGGCTGGGAACAATTCACTTGCTTCTGAATTAGCCAAACATGACTTCTTTGCATTTACTATATCGAGAGAGATGGCAAAACAGCAGAGAAGCAGCCCAACTTGGTTCCGAGTTTCAGAGTACATACGAATGCACAGCTTGCTGCTGATGTAAAGCTTGTGGAAAAGCCCAGGGAGAATTACTTTCTTTCATGATTGAATGCTGGTACTTGATTGTATGTGGAAAAACAGTCTCCTTGTACAGGCCAACAGCTGGTGTTATCTGATAAATAATAGTTATGAGAAAAAGCATATGTTTTTCATGTTTTCTGTCAGATCTGTCAGAATAATATTCTGTGTTAAAATGTGCATGTCTTATTGAAAAAAACATAATTAATAATTTAAATTACGAAGATTTAGCGAGAATTGCAAAACTACTGTCTTTTTAAAACTTCTATGCCAGCACTATAAAATACAAATGAAAAGCAAAGTCACAACTGTAATTTTTAAATTTTCCAGTAGCCACATCAGAAAAGTAAAAAGGAACTAATTTTAAATTTAGTTTATTCAATCTATTACAGTTGTATATTTTCATGTGTATACTATTTAATACTATATTATGAAATATATTAATGTGATATATTTTAATACTTATTGGAGTTAATATAAAATGTTAGTGAAAAATTTTGTGTTCTTTATACAGCTATGCACTTTGGATATCCAGAGTGTATTTTACGCCTCAGAATGTGATTCTGACCAGCTGTGTATCTAATGCTGAAGGATGACACAGGGCTAGTGGCTGCCCTATTGATGGCAAAATTCTGGGTGCTTACTCACGGAGCAGGAGAATCATGTTTAAATCTATAAAGATTGTTTGCCAGAAGACAAACATGGAATTACAAAGTGCTCAGCTGAGATCTTCAGTTTATCCATTCTTTTTGCCTGTTGTCAGTTCAATTTGGTCTGAAAGTGTGACCAGGAAGGAAGACAAGAGACAATAATAAGAGACCATTTGTAAGAATATATTGATGGCTCAAATGTTCTCTACTCATTTTTTGGTGCAATCCAAGTTTTTCTGAAGGAGTAACAATTTCTGAAGTCATTTCAAATCCTAAGTATATAGAATTTCTGTTTTGTGTCTACTTAAATACATAAATGTGGCAATTTTCTTGTGAACTTTTTTCCCCCTTTAAACCCAGAGTTTATCTTGTTCAAATAACTTTGTTTAATTCTTTTAAAACAAAACAATTCTGTCCCAGTTAATCTTCACTAGTACTATGGTTGGTCTTAACACAGTTTCCCTTCACTGTGTCATAATTTTGTCAATTAAATCTAAGACATAAAAGGCAGGTTTTGTGTGGGCACATTGTAGAGGACTATTTTCAAAACCTGTCAGAAAAGAAAATTTAAGTTTTATTCCTTGTATACCATAACCACACTGTTACTTAAATGTAGGCAGAAAAATTTGCACACAGCCTATATCGATGTTAGCTTCAATTACTCAGTTGGCTAAATCAATTAATAGTCTTGGTGAGCAAGACCCTTGAGATATGGACTGAAATGAGACAGAGCTTACTGGTTATTTCTGGAATCGTGTCAATACCTTTATAAAATAAAATCTCCAGAGAGTTTATTGTATCATCATATATTTTATTCCTAAATTTGTTTCCTGAAAAGTCTCTGTAAGTTTCACTTTTCATTGAATATAATAAAACTTTGCACAAAGTTTGATTCAGTAACTGTTGGTTGAATGGATAGATACAAAGGGCAATTCCAAGGCCAAATCATGGCGAATTCTTAAGATAGGCTCTGTGTATGTACATAGTGGCTTTAAATTATTTAGAGAATATTAGCATAACAGAAAACATTATATTCAGAAGCACCTATATTTAGGAACTATATAATACAGTACTACCATAGGAAATTAAGCACAGGTACTACATGTACTATTTTTCTTTTTTTAATTTCCTATAATTCAGTGAAATTTTATAACTTGTAAAGACACTTGACAGTTAAATTGGTTGGAATAAAATGAATCAATGTTCAACAAATACGCTTTTTAGAATATAAAATCCTTGCTGTTTCAGCAAGATTTTTAAATTTTAAAGTCAGCTGTATATACTTTATCTACCTTATGTACTGTATCTAATTTTTGGACTCCATTAGAAGCAAGGAATCTACAGTTTCTTTGGGAAATAGCTGAATGGTTTATGTCTCCAGTGATACCTTTTACCCCCCTGACTCATGGGACAGGAAGAGTACAATTAAATTGATTTTAAATCACATTTAACATTATGTATTGATTAGATACAAGTGCTTTGAAGCAAATGTCACATTGTTCAGCTCCAAAAAGCATCTGTATCGGATAACAAAAGCAATGTGAGCTTTCATTTCTGTTAAGTAATTCAGCTGCTGCTATAAGTCATGAGAGTGAGATACCATACATGTGGCTAGCAAATGGCTCCCAAACCTCGTTATTGAAATGCAGCCTTCAGTTCAGTTTATTAACTTGTCCTTTAATGTCATTTATATTTTATTACCTTGGAATACAGTCATAGGATCCTGGAAATGGAGTTTTCTTTGAATAAATTGTTCCTAAAGTTTTTAAAAGTCTTTCGTTAAGTGATGTCTAGGAGCAGACACAATGTCGGCCAAGCCAGGTTTTGAGATAAGGGAAGGTAAAAATGTTCTTCTGAGTGGTCTG
Source organism: Cuniculus paca (assembly GCA_004365215.1). NCBI lineage: Eukaryota > Metazoa > Chordata > Mammalia > Rodentia > Cuniculidae > Cuniculus > Cuniculus paca. The sequence goes on from RJWT010003017.1 coordinate 32,938, forward strand.
TGACAGTATCTCTATGTCTTTAACTTTATTTCTGTCATCTTCTATCTGGAGAGAAAATTCCTGCTTAGGGGTTTGGGGATTAAGGGATGATTTAGAGGGGTAGAAATTGGATATATAAAACCTCATATTGTTAAAAATGGTTCTACACAAAACAGTTGCCTTTTCACACCTGGGAATCCCCCAGAGTGATAGCATAGAGAGGAAAAACTACCTATCAAGTAACCTGGCAGTCATGTCACACTCAGGCTTGGAGGAGGTTCCACAGGCTCCAACCGCATACAAGTGATTCCGAAATATTGTGGTAGCTATTTCAGTGTGTCTATTGGACATCCACCTCAATCTAATCACACAATGTGCCCAAATTTCTTTCTCTAATCTTTCTCTAATCATAGCATGTGCTAAATTTCAGGCTGGGGTATAATGTTTCAATCATATTTCCATTGCTGAGGCAAAATAACTGAAATATACAAGTTATAGGAAGAAAAGATGATTGTGGCTCATGATTTCAGAGATTTCAGTCCATGTTTGACTGGCTCCAAGGCAGAAGAAACGTCATGGTGGAATGCTACGGCTGAGGAAAGCTGTTCACTTCATGGCAGCTAGAAAGCAGAGAAAGGGCGTCAGAGCCAGAGAAAATTTACATCCTTCGAAGTCATGCCCCTGGCAACCTACCTCTCCAACTGTGTCCCACCTACTAATATCCCAATGAGCTATGCACTTGTCACTGGATTTGGAGTTCTTCAAACTACTATATCAGATGCCTACCGAGCCTTCAACACAATGAGGCTTTGGGGAGTGTTTTGGATTCCTATCATAATGTGCAAATCAGCTTGAGGACTGGCTTAGGATGTGGGAATCCCTGGGTTTGATCTCCAAAACGACCAAAACAAGCAAAACAAATATACCACCATTGCAGATACTCTAGTCTGACTTGTCTTATTCATAGACGTCAGTCATTTTGGCTATGTTGAAAAAGCATCATTGCTTAGAGTTTAGTGGCACAAACTGACAGCCTTGCTATCTGTTTTTAAGTTCAGGCTGTACCGTTTAGTAACTTTGAGATTCTAGGTGATGTTCTTCTCATCTCTCAGGCAGTCTCCTCATCTCTGAGAGGTGGGTGAGATGGCAGGACATGTTTCCTACGGTAATTAGAATTAATGCATGTAAGGTGCTGAGGGTTATATCTACTGCATATTCACCATTTAATAAGTAAAAACAATCCAGTAGAATGGTGTTGCTTGGCCTCTCCCTTTTTCAACTACTCCTTAGTCTTGTATATAGTAGTGAGGAGGGACAATTGCCTTCAGGACAGTTAAGCCTTAATAATATGGGAGAAATAGGAGCCACAGATCTTAGAATATGCTGCCAGAAAGAGTTATGGGAGGATGTGTCTATATTAGGGAACTGGCAATGAGAAAGAAGCCTCTGAGACCCAGCAATGAAAAGGCAGAGGTTAAAGATTGCCTGTAATCTGGTTCTTCATAATTTGAAAAATGAATAAACGATAGTCCCTGCCTCTAGGTGCTCCCCAATCTGGTGAAGAAGACAACTATGAAGATGGACAGTTTTTTGGCATCATGTGTAAATTACCAAGGAACATGGAACTTGGTGCATACATAGGAACATGTATGGGAGAAGTGTGGCTATATTCATTCATGGCAAGAATAGGAGAGGCAGCAGGTAAGACCTCAGAGCACCCTGCTAAGCTGAAAGGTCATGCAGAGGGCATTTAAAGAAGAATGGATAAGTAGCATGTACAAGGCATCAAGGTGAATTTCAGTGTGACCAGAGCACAATGTATGTGAGGAGAGGAAGGACAGCAGGTGAGTTGGACTTTATATTGTACATAGGCTTCAGACCCATACTGAAGTATTCAGAGGATCCTAGTGGCGTAGGAAACCTTGGAAGAGTTTTAGAAAGACAGAAGTTGTGGTTACGTCTGAACCTTAGAAACCGAGATCTGCCTGCCTTTTACATAGCTGAGGGATATGAACAAGACTGGGGGCCGAGCCTAAGCTTTAAAATACATACAATATTGCCTTCGTGCTCCAGGCTATGGTGTTCTTTTAGCTTAAGGTCACAAATAGTCTGTTCCTGGCACTACATGGCAAGACATAATTGTAACAGGTGTAAATAAGAGTTTGGAATCCAGCTCTGTGGACGCTTAAACTAAGATTGATGCATTTACAATCTTTTGCACCTATAAAGAACACAGCAGCAAACAACCTTGTACATAGATCTTTTAGGCACTTGTCCAATTATTTCCTTAGGATAAATTCCTAGCTGTGGGTTTGGTGTTTTAGGGCTTTTGAGATATATATAGTCCCAGAACAATTTGGATGTCTGAAATCATGGTAGATAAACAGGTACTGAGTTTTGTGGCAATGCTGAAATTGCAGATGTAGAAATGAAATATGCAGTGAGCCCTCATGCTTAGATGGGCACACATGTCTAATTTCTCTCTTTAGACTTCTTTATACCACTAGTTCCCTGCACTGCTTGTAGTAAAACTCGACTGGATGAGAATCTAAGACTGACGGGATGTTTGTCTGTAATGACAAGTGTTTGACTGTAGCAGCAAATGATGAGTGGCCCTAGGGACACATCACCACCCACTTGAGAGAGATCCATGAAGGGTTTATGACCTGTTTGAATCCTGATCGAGCATCACTGTCTTGACCCTCAGGGAGCCAATTGTCTGGAATACTTGCTCTGTCAGTCTGAGTGATGTGCTTAGAATCCCTAGGAAACCTGGGAGCCCAATTGTTTGTAAAACACAGAGTGAATTATCAAGATCTAGAGATTGAAAATATTTCTTTGCTATATGCCATAGCCATATTTACTAAATATATTGATGGGTTTATCAGAACCAACCTCCATGTTAGCTTACCGCATTAAGTTATTTGAAAATATGGGGTGATTTTAAATTTTTGTCCCCAATAAAATGATTTTGTAAGCCTGTCCCATGTGTCCCTTGTCTGTTTTGGTGCATTTACTTGCCAAGTGTGATAAAAATGTTTTATAAATTTCTGTAGATATACTAACATATCTAAAGTGGTTACCAAGTGAGAGTCTGCGTGCTACTCAGAGTTATTAATACTGTGTATGTGTGGAGGAATGAAGAGTTTTGGAGAGGGTGGCACATACCTAGGACCGAGGGAAGAGCAAGCAAGCAGGTCAGGCCAAATTTGTCCTTAGTTCTTTGCTCAGAGACTTTCTTGAGAAAAGGTAGGAATGTAGATAGAATAGCTACATTGACTGTCAGGTTCTGTGATTTTTGCTGCTAGTTCCTTATCATCCCCCTTCCCTGATTCCAAATTGATTTTCCAGATTTTGGGTTGTTTTGCAGTTTAAAAAAAAAGGAAGGTCTATATGCTCTCAGTATCTGGGCTGGGATCATGACTGTAGGTGAAGGTAGAGCACTATTAGAATTAGTAGGTACATTGCTCCGTGATCGATATTTGCTATTTGCTTTTTTGTTTGCTCATAAAGATAGTGTTGTTAGAATCCACTAGTGGTAGTAAGAATTGCTGAAGGCTTCTGGTAAGGAACAAGGTATTTTTTGCACACAGGGCAGGTACTCTTGGCTGTTTTTAAAAGCTAATGACTAGAATCCTCTGCTTAAAAAAAAATGACCACAAAAAGCTTCGTTAAATGTTAAAATGTTTAGATAAACTTTTTAAAAAGGTAGGAAAACTCTTGTATAAGTAAGTGCAGAGAAACATCAATACTGCTCATTGAACAGTCTATTCTTCTAATTTGAAAAGAACAACTATTTGTCATGGTTCTCGTCCTTGAACTGGCAGTTACCTAATTAAATGCATATGAAATTCAAAAGGCTTTACTAAGGGACAGTAATTTTCTTAGGTTGTTTTTAAAGTTGCTGGGATAAAAGAATTGCATCTAGAAGATAATGGATGGATTCTTCTAGTGTACACTGAGATCCTGAATTGACTAATCACGCGATGGTTATTCATCAGTGTGTTAACTTATAATGTGAAATTAAAGACATCGGTTTCATTTGTTTTTGACTCTAGGAATAATACTGGTTCCATTTTTGAAGACTGTGACGGGTGGAGAAACTGTCCCTCTAAGAGACTGTGTTATTAATCAAAATGATTTTGAAATAAGTCATTGTACATGGATGGGCACAATGGTTACCTTTCATGTAATGTACTATGTAACTTGAAGTTGTGATGCCTGCACTCAATGGCTAGAATAATTTTCTCCTGATGTTAATTGATCAAAGTTTGAATCACTCTGTATACTACTCTTAAATGAATCCCTGTCTCTGATTTTTTCCTCCCTTATTCTGTGCCCAGTGTCCAGTTTTTGGCCTGTTACATCCTATAGACTATTTTGCCCTTGTTCCTTATGGTGAAATTGGATGTAGAATTGACTGATGTGATGGCTAGGCAGGAAATCACAGAATTGGAGCTGAAGGAAGTTGAGGTTTCTTGCTCCCCTCTCCCTTGACTGAGCAAGCATTATAGTTGCAGTGGCTTTCTCTCATGGTACCCTGTCCTCCACTCCAGCCCTCACTGGACCCTCATTTCACCATAGCATCTTCTTGATGCGGGAGGCCTAGGGATGCAAGAGCTTGTGCTACTGCTCTTCTGTTAGTACGTCCACTTTTTCCAGATCTTTCTTGCTTGCCCCTCTGTTAATAATCCTTTTGCTACAGTTTCCTCATTTGACCCGAGTTGGATATAGAGTGTTCTGGGAACTTAACGCGGGAGTGATAGGTCATTTAGTCAGGACACTTAGCAGTTGGTCTCAAGCTTTACACACGTAAAATCTCCATATTGTTGGACTCTACCCCTCAGCAGCCCAAAAGTGAAGCCCAGAATTCTGCATTTTAAAGATGCTCTCAGGTGATTCTAATTTTTTGAGCAAAATTGGCTGCTACAGAAGGTAGCATTGAGTACTTTGATCACCTTTCCTTGCACATCTGTGCAAATATACTCCCTACTGAAATAGAATCAAGGGACTTTGTCTGTTGTTGCTGCTGTTCTGGTTTTACCATAGGCATTTTAGATGCAAATAGATGTGCTCACCTGAAATGAAATTTGGGCTAGTTGGTGACAGATTGTTGACTCTCGTTCAGCATAAACATTTCATCCCTAATTACTCAGAATAAACCTCATGTTTTACTTACCACAACGCTTTTATACCTCTAACTGCTGGTT